>JAQIUQ010007159.1:400000-427500 GCA_030378365.1 Hybognathus amarus
AATGCAGAAGCTCAATGCAACTTCTCCATGTCCCAGCCATGAGTCCATGAGCAGTGAACATTCAAAGGATAAACCACCGGATTTAAAAGAATCCAGGTAAAATATTTGGATTAGGCATACCCAGTGTTGGGGAGTAGTTAACTACAAGTAGCGTAGCTACTAACTTAACTACATTTTTCAGTAGCTTGGCAGTAGCTCAGTTGCTTTTACAATGTTGTTAATTCTTCTTACAATATGTTTTGTATTAGTATTATTATTAGTTTGATATAAAGCATGGTTAATCTATCAGCTTTTTACATGTAGATTTCTTTTGAATACTTTGTAAAGCAACACTATGTAACATTTTTACCTTGTACATGTTTGTCTTTTACTGTGATAAAAACAACTGTTGGTTTGAGAGATAACTAGATTGGTTAAAGCAAAAAACAAAAACAAACGCACTGTAAACAACAAAATGTTTACAGTACGTGACTACAGGACAGTATTTTTCATTGCATTTTTATTTGTAGCTATTGTCTGGCTTATTTTCAGTCATTTTAGCTGGATTGAGTTCTAAAAATGTTGTGACTGAATGTCTCCATGAATACTGAGGCATATATATATATATATATATATATATATATATATATATATATATATATATATATATATATATATATATATATATATATATATATATATATATATATATATATATATATATATATATATATATATATATATATATACACTCACAGGCCACTTTATTAGGTACACCTGTCCAACTGCTCGTTAACACTTCATTTCTAAGCAGCCAATCACATGGCGGCAACTCCTGCAATCTCCTGCAGTTCAAACCGAGCATCAGTATGGGGAAGAAAGGTGATTTGAGTGACTTTGAACGTGGCACGATTGTTGGTGCCAGAAGGGCTGGTCTGAGTATTTCAGAAACTGCTAATCTACTGGGATTTTCACGCACAACCATCTCTAGGGTTTACAGAGAATGGTCCGAAAAGAAAAAACATCCAGTGAGCGGCAGTTCTGTGGGCGGAAATGCCTTGTGGATGCCAGAGGTCAGAGGAGAATGGCCAGACTGGTTCGAGCTGATAGAAGGGCAACAGTGACTCAAATAACTACCCGTTACAACCAAGGTGGGCAGAAGAGCATCTCTGAACGCACAGTACGTCGAACTTTGAGGCAGATGGGCTACAGCAGCAGAAGACCACACCGGGTGCCACTCCTTTCAGCTAAGAACAGGAAACTGAGGCTACAATTTGCACAAGCTCATCGAAATTGGACAATAGAAGATTGGAAAACGTTGCCTGGTCTGATGAGTCTCGATTTCTGCTGCGACATTCGGATGGTAGGGTCAGAATTTGGCGTCTACAACATGAAAGCATGGATCCATCCTGCCTTGTATCAACGGTTCAGGCTGGTGGTGGTGGTGTCATGGTGTGGGGAATATTTTCTTGGCACTCTTTGGGCCCCTTGGTACCAATTGAGCATCGTTGTACGCCACAGCCTACCTGAGTATTGTTGCTGACCATGTCTATCCCTTTATGACCACAATGTACCCAACTTCTGATGGCTACTTTCAGCAGGATAATGCGCCATGTCATAAAGCTGGAATCATCTCAGACTGGTTTCTTGAACATGACAATGAGTTCGCTGTACTCAAATGGCCTCCACAGTCACCAGATCTCAATCCAATAGAGCATCTTTGGGATGTGGTGGAATGGGAGATTCGCATCATGGATGTGCAGCCGACAAATCTGCGGCAACTGTGTGATGCCATCATGTCAATATGGACCAAACTCCCTGAGGAATGCTTCCAGCACCTTGTTGAATCTATGCCACAAAGAATTGAGGCAGTTCTGAAGGCAAAAGGGGGTCCAACCCGTTACTAGCATGGGGTACCCAATAAAGTGGCCGTTGAGTGTATATGTATATATATATATATATATATATATATATATATATATATATATATATATACACACACACACACACACACACACACACACACACACACACACACACACACACACACACATATTGATAATGCTTTAGATTACGGCATGGAAAGTACTGCGTAAGTCAAATAAATTTGCAGTGTACCTTTCAGTATTTATAGTGTCCCTATAAAGTACTGTGCATGTAGGTAAAATGGAACAATATATCAAATCTGGAAAATAAAGGGGAAAAGTTGTTAATATGTTTTGAATTTTATTTTTGTTCGTTATGGACAAACAGCGACTAGCATAGAAGCCATTCCCCCCAATCAAACCCATACAGGTGTCACTGTTGCTGCCCACGTGGGCGTTGAAGTCCCCTAGTTTGAAACCGGAGCACTTTCCAGCACTCCTCCCGGGGATCCGATTTTTCTTGCATCTAATGCACTTCTGAACCGCTCTTAGTCTGACCCGTCACAAACGTTACATATTGTTACCTTATACTTACATAATTTATAGGTATACATATAATTACATAGAGTAATGCTGTAAATTTGTTTTACTTACACAGTACTTTCCAGGCTATGATCGTAACGTGTTACCAATGTTTTTTGTAACTAATTCTTTATTTGCTGTCAAAAACATTTAAGCAATGTTTAAACATCTATTATACACAGGTTGGAAACTAAATACACTATTAAACAATATCATTAAGGCTGTGAAATTTGTTACTCACTTTGTAAGAACTTACCTTAATATTATGTTACCACCATTTCTATTTCACTGAAACACAATCCAGCTGTTGGGAATCATCAGATGTCAGGTCCATTTGCAACAAGTTTATTGGGAGAATGGTAGACAGGTCAGGCACGGGCAAGATCAACAGAGCAGAGTAGGCACAAATATGGTGAAAACCAGGCAAGGGTTCAGAGGCTGGCAGCGAGCGAGCTGAATCCAGATACTAGGCAGTGGGTCAATGGGCAGACAACAAACATGGGCAACAAGAGGATCAGTTCAGAAAGGGTCAAACACAGGCAAGCAAAACACAGGCAAGCAGAACACAGGAGATCCTTTCAGAATAGTTCACAGCATTAAAACAAGACTTTGCGCTGGTTACAATGAGATTGTGTTTTTTATGTTGGTAAGGAATAAGATGCAGGTGCGTGTGTGTGTGATCAGTGATTGCAGGTGGATGAAGGATCAGTCCAGGAATTATGTATCATGAGAATTGCTGTTCGCATCAGAAAGTCAGTGTTCGGGCGGTGAGAGAGGGAGGTCGTGGAGTCTGTGATCGTGACACCAGCAGAGGAGATCAGATTTAACAAGACCTGGTCAATAGAAGAAATTCAATGGATCAACTCAAGCCCAGGTAAATAATCATGATTTAGGTTTATGTAATAAAATTAAACCTTCTTTCCATTACTGTTTTTATAAATTAAGTTATTTTATATCTCACAATTTCACATTTATTTTATTAATATTAACTCTTTCTCTCTCAATTGCGCCTACTTAATTGTGCTGCACTTCAATCTGAATGATTGGAAGCTACGCTGAATTAATGTTGTAATATCCCTGTTTCTCTGAAGCTCTGTGCAGGTGGGGAGATCTTCTCCGTGTCCCAGCCATGAGTCCACGAGGAGTGAAGAGTCAATGGATAAACCACCAGATTTAAAAGAATCCAGGTAAAATATTTAGATTAGGTATACCAGTAATAAAAATTAAGCTTCACTTTAAAATATTTAGGTTCATGTAACGTCATGTAAAGCAACAAGATTCTAAAAAGCGATCATGTTCAAAAAATAAATAATAAGAAATATATAAACACTGTTGGGAATATTAAATTACAATATCTCTGTTTCTCTGAAGCTCTATGCAGATGGGGAGATCTTCTCCATGTCCCAGCCATGAGTCCACGAGGAGTGAAGAGTCAATGGATAAACCACCAGATTTAATAGAATCCAGGTAAAATATTTAGATTAGGTATACCAGTAATAAAAATTAAGCTTCACTTTAAAATATTTAGGTTCATGTAACGTCATGTAAAGCAACAAGATTCTAAAAAGCGATCATGTTCAAAAAATAAATAATAATAAATATATAAACACTGTTGGGAATATTAAATTACAATATCTCTGTTTCTCTGAAGCTCTGTGCAGATGGGGAGATCTTCTCCATGTCCCAGCCATGAGTCCATGAGCAGTGAACATTCAAAGGATAAACCACCGGATTTAAAAGAATCCAGGTAAAATATTCGATTAGATATACCAGTAATAAAAATTAAGCTTCACTTTAAAATATTTAGGTTCATGTAACGTCATGTAAAGCAACAAGATTCTAAAAAGCGATACATGTTCAAAAAATAAATAATAATAAATATATAAACACTGTTGGGACTATTAAATTGTAATGTCTCTGTTTCTCTGAAGCTCAATGCAGATAGCTCGATGCATACTTCTCCATGTCCCAGCCATGAGTCCATGAGCAGTGAACATTCAAAGGATAAACCACCGGATTTAAAGAATCCAGGTAAAATATTTGGATTAGGCATACCCAGTGTTGGGGAGTAGTTAACTACAAGTAGCGTAGCTACTAACTTAACTACATTTTTCAGTAGCTTGGCAGTAGCTCAGTTGCTTTTTAAACAGTGTAGATTTTCCAGTAGCTAACTACTTTTTGCAGCAAGTAGCGGTGTAGCGCAAGCAAAAGCTACATTGCTACATTGTCGAGCCTGCATGAATCAGCGCGATGCAAGGATATTCTTCTTCTTGTTAGATTACAAACTCATTTTTTGCCATTACCGCCACCTGTTGTTTAATCACGCATCTTGCGGCTAACGGTTCACTGACGTACAGAAGTGGGTTGACACACCCATATAATGATTATATAGCAAGACATGACGACATATTTGGAGGATGGAGAAACAACTAACGTTAATTACCCATGGCCTTATTTGTTCAAGTTCAATCAGTAATTTTGAGAAATGTTCTACATGCAATTTACGTTGGATGTATATTTCGTTCTTGCAATTTTGAAGGCTATTTGTTGCACTTTTGACAAACAGTCAGAGATATTTTAGTGTTGTGTGTAATTAAACAATACTCTTTGAAATCGTAATGGCATTGCCTTGTTTTAAACACTAAATATTTTACTTAAAACATTGCTCAGACACTTATTCAGTTATTTATAACATACATTCTTCAAAAAGCAAAAGTAGTTTCAATGTAGCTAGCTACTTTTTGATTGTAACTTGTAGTCTAGCTAACTACTTTTCTAAACGGGTAGCTTGACTATAGTTAAACTACTTTAACTTACCAGTAGCTTGTAGCTTGTCAAACTATAGTTTTAGAGTAACTTCCCCAACACTGGGCATACCAGTAATAAAAATTAAGCTTCACTTTAAAATATTTAGGTTCATGTAACGTCATGTAAAGCAACAAGATTCTAAAAAGTTATCATTTTCAAAAAAATAAATATTTAATAAATAAACACTGTTGGGTCTATTAAATTGTAATGTCTCTGTTTCTCTGAAGCTCTGTGCAAATGGGGAGATCTTCTCCATGTCCCAGCCATGAGTCCATGAGCAGTGAACATTCAAAGGATAAACCACCGGATTTAAAAGAATCCAGGTAAAATATTTAGATTACCAGTAATAAAAATTAAGCTTTACTTTTCAATTTTTAGGTTCATGTAACGTCACGTAAAACAACAAGATTCTAAAAGGAAACATGTTCAAAAAATAACTAATATCAACTAAATAAACTCTGTTGTGACTATTAAATTGCAATATCTCTGTTTCTCTGAAGCTCAATGCAGATGGGGAGATATTCTCCGTGTCCCAGCCATGATTCCTCAAGGAGTGAACATTCAATGGATAAACCATTGGATTTAAAAGAATCCAGGTAAAACCCTCCTTTATATGAATTTTGCTTTGTGAGAATTGGTTTAAAATGTATTTAAAGAATAACAGGTTTTATTTTGGATTTCCAGGAATGCCTCACTCCTTGATAAAATTCGAGATGCATTTCAATCAGATCTGAGGAGCAGTTTTCAGTGTTTGCATGAAGGGATATCAAAAAACAGTGCCCCCGTTCCTCTTAATGAGATTTACACTGAGCTCTACATCACAGAATATGAGGGTGGAAAGATCAATAATGAACATGAGATCAGATGGATTGAAAAAGCTTCCAGGAAAGCTACAATGGGGGATGCCCCAATCAACTGCAATGACATCTTTAAACCCTTACCTGGACAAAACCAACCCATCAGAGCTGTGCTGACCAAAGGAGTCGCTGGCATTGGAAAAACAGTCTCTGTGCAGAAGTTCATTCTAGACTGGGCTGAAGGGAAAGAGAATCGGGACGTCTTCCTCATATTTCCACTTCCTTTCAGAGAGCTCAATTTGAAAAAGGACAAACTCAGTCTTTCAGAACTTCTCCATGTTTTTTCCCTGAAAACTATGAAAATGGACATTTTCAGTGATAAATATAAGGTGTTGTTCATCTTTGATGGTTTGGACGAGTGCCGTTTTAACTTAAATTTTCACAGCAATGAGAATCTACGTGATGCAACCAAAGAGGCATCAGTAGACGTGCTGCTGACAAACCTCATTTTGGGGAATCTGCTTCCCTCGGCTCTCATCTGGATCACCTCCAGACCAGCAGCATCTGATCTCATCCCCTCTGAGTGTGTTGATCGAGTGACAGAGGTACGAGGCTTCAATGACCCACAGAAAGAGGAATACTTCAAGAAGAGAATCACTGATCAGAGTCTGGCCAATAAAATCATCTCACACTTGAAGTCATCGAGGAGCCTCTACATCATGTGCCACATCCCAGTCTTCTGCTGGATCTCAGCCACTGTTCTAGAGAAGATGATGAGTGGAGCAGAGAGTGGAGAGATTCCCAAGACTCTCACGCAAATGTACACACACTTCCTGATCCTTCAGACCATCATAAGTGAGAAGTTCCATAAGAAGAAATTAAAAGCTAATGACATGGTTTTCAAACTGGGTAAACTAGCTTTTCAGCAGCTGGGGAAACATAATCTGATCTTCTATGAGGAAGATCTTCGAGAAGTTGGTATTCAGCGTGCAAGAAGCTGCAGTGTACTCAGGATTGTGCACTCAGATCTTCAGAGAAGAATCAGGGCTGCTTCTGGGGAAAGTCTACTGCTTTGTTCATCTGAGCATTCAGGAACATCTAGCAGCGTTATATGTGTACCTCTCCTTTGTGAATCAAAACACAAATGAATTAGACCAACCAAGTCTTCAACTCAAAAATCTGCTTTGTGCTGCACAAGGTTCAATATTTGACCTCCATCAGACAGCTGTGAAGAAAGCTCTGCAGAGTTCCACTGGACATCTGGACCTTTTCCTTCGCTTCCTTCTGGGCTTTTCACTGGAGTCCAATCAGACTCTCTTAGGAGAGCTACTGACACAGACAGACGACAGCGCTGACAACAAAGAGCGAACAGTTAAGTTCATAAAAGGGAGGATCAAAGAGAATCCTTCTCCAGAGAAATCAATCATTCTGTTCCACTGCCTGAGCGAACTGAATGATCATTCCCTAGTGGATGAAATCCAGCATTATCTAAAAACAGGGTCAAGAATAAATACCACACTGACAGCCTCGCAGTGGTCAGCAATGGTCTATGTATTGCTAACCTCAGGGCAAAAACTAGATGTTTTTGATTTAAATAAATACATTGGGACACATGTCTTGCCAGATGAAAGTCTTCAAAGGCTACAGCCGGTGCTTGAAGCATCCAGAACTGCAATGTAAGTCAGTCATATATATATATATATATATATATATATATATATATATATATATATATATATATATATATATATATATATATATATATATATATATATATACATATATATGGAATTGTATTTCTGTTTTGTGTTAAATATTGCATAAGATTATTCTTGAATTGAGTTATTTCAAAGAATTTAGAAGTATTTTTTTTTCTTGCAGACTTTGTGGGCATAACCTGACATGTAAAGGCTATACAACCTTAGGTTCTGTTCTCAGCTCAAATACTTGCTGTCTGAAAGAGTTAAACCTGTCTTGGTGTACAGTGAATGATTCAGGACTGAAGATGCTCTGTGCCGGACTGGAAAATCCTCATTGTCAGTTGGAGAGGCTGAGGTAAGTTCATCTTATTGTTTTTAAACCCTGTTTTTTTTTTTTTTTTTTTTTTTTTGTTTGTTTGTTTTTTTTCACAGCTGTGTATATTAATAAAATGAAATACTGAATTATTACACGTAAGCCCTGTTTTACAGACGAGGTTTAGCCTAAACAAGGATTAGGACTTAGTTCAGTTAGGACTTTTAAGTAGCTTTTATAAAAAAAACTGGTTTGCATCTTGAGACAAAACAATGGTATTGATATATTTTAAGATATAAGGCCATTGCACACCGAGTCCGAAATTCGCATCCGAAATTTTCGCATGTTAAAAAAAAAATTCGACCTGGCGTTATGTCAATCATGCTTGCACACGCCTCCAAAACTTTCGTCCGTCATAAAATTAATCGGATCGGGTTCGATTTTCTGCGTTTTTCGCATCCAGAGCCAGCATTTTGAGAGGTCTTTTGACAATTCAGGGCCGGGGAAACTCGTCCTCAAATCATTGCACATTTGCGCCGTGCTTTCAGTTTCGGTTTTCAGTTCGATCAAGTGTTTATGTTCTCTTCTCTATATTGGATTGTGAAATTAATAAACCTCCTCTTTCAATCAGAGTGACATTTAGGATCAATTAAGATGTGATTGAGCAGCCAATTCGATAACTAATGTATTATTTGGGCACAATATATAACAGAATAGTTGTTTTGTCTGCCCAGCGCTGTGTTTGTGTGTGTGTGTGTGTGTGTGGGTTTGTTTATATGATTTATGAGGACACAAGTTTGTATAATGACATGTGTATTACACTGGTATTACAACTTATTGGTGGTTTATGAGGACATATCAAAAGTCCTCATAAATCAAAAGGCTTAAAAAACATAAAAAACAATGTTTTATTAAAAAATAAAAAATGCAGCATGTCTCCTGTGATGGTTAGGTTTAGGGATTGCGTTAGTGTAGGGGGATAGAATATATAGTTTGCACAGGATAAAAACTATTACGCCTATGGAGAGTCCTCATAATGCTGTTGCACCAACATGTGTGTGTGTGTGTGTGTGTCCATACCTTAGACATACTGCCAGATCTCCGTTCAGAATCGATTGGTTCACGGAAATTGGTGGTCTTGTTTTTAATATGTGGCTAAAGAATCGCTAGCAAAGCATCAATCTGTCCCACTGACATTCTGAAGTAAATTTAGAATCGCTCTGGATAAATTCACAACTCCTTGATAAGGAGGTGAAACTCTACTTCCTCTCGGCGCAATTTCAGGATTGGATGGAAGTAATATTTTCTCTTTCTTCTCTTTTCAATAGGAGAGAGGGCAACAAAATAATCCTCACTGCTTGACGAATCCATTTGGTATTTTTGTGTTTTTTCCGCAAAGGTTTAATAAATACGCATCGGACTCGGTGTGCAAGGTTTCTATGCGTGACGAATTTTTAGGCTCACAAACACGAAAAAACGCATCTGAAAATTTCGTACTCAGTGTGCAATGGCCTATACAGTTTCAGTGCAAATTGCTTTCAGCTAAAACAGCTAGAACATGTCTGTGAAACCAGGAGGTAAAGTCTTAAACTTCTTTTTTTATGTGCAGGCTGGAATTTTGTGGTGTTTCTCATAGAGGTTGCACTATTCTGGGTTTGGCTCTGAGATTAAACCCCTCACATTTGAAAGAGCTGGATCTGTCTGGGAATAGACTCGGTAACTTTGGATTGAAGAATCTTTGTGCTGAATTGCAGAATCCTCACTGTAAACTAGAGAAACTGTGGTGAGATAACTTCTCGAATTATCCTCATTAAACATTACATTACATGAAATTACTAACTGTACATTTAGCTAAGGAATTTATTTGTAGATTATGGTGGAAAATAAGTATTTGGTCACCCACAAACCAGCAAGATTTCTGGCTCTCACAGACCTGTAACTTCTTTAAGGCTATGTTTACACGGAAACGATTCTGAAGAGAAAACGCAAAAGTGGCGTTGCGTCATCACTTTTTATTCTGCATTTAGACAAGCGTTTTGTGTGGGAAATTCGCGTGCAAATGGTGACGCAAAAGTGTGTAAAATTCAATGTAGTATGCACTCCAGGCGGCTAGGAGTGCATACTACAACAACACCAAGTCCACGCACCTTCGTACAACCTTCACTGTCAAGCAGACTTTTGCGTTTTTTATCGTTTACACAGGAACATGGCGGTGGAGGGTTTTTAAGATTTCCACTCTGGAGGGTGTTTTCACTTTTTTGCGTTTTTAAACCTCTAAAACGCCGTCGCCGTGTAAACGAAAGGCACATCCAATAAAATATTTTTACGTTTTCACCCGCGAGTGTTCTTGTGTAAACAGGGCCTAAGAAGCTCTTCTGTCCTCCACTCGTTACCTGTATTATTGGCACCTGTTTGAACCCGTTATCTGTATAAAAGACACCTGTCCACAGCCTCAAACAGTCACACTCCAAACTCAACCATGGCCAAGACCAAAGAGCGGTCGAAGGAGACTAGGAAGAAAATTGTAGACCTGCACCAGGCTGGGAAGAGTGAATCTACAATAGGCAAGCAGCTTGGTGTGAAAAAATCAACTGTGGGAGCAATTGTAAGAAAATGGAAGACATACAAGACCACTTATAATCTCCCTCGATCTGGGGCTCCACGCAAGATCTCATCCCGTAGGGTCAAAATGATCATGAGAACGGTGAGCAAAAATCCCAGAACTACACGGAGGGACCTGATGAATGACCTGCAGAGAGCTGGGACCAACTCGCGGGTAACAAAGGCTACCATAAGTAACACACTACACCGAGAGGGACTCGAATCCTGCAGTGCCAGACGTCTCCCCCTCCTTATGCCAGTACATGTCCATGCCCGTCTGAAGTTTGCCAGAGAGCATATGGATGATCCAGAAGAGGATTGGGAGAATATCATGTGGTCAGATGAAACCAAAATAGAACTATTTGGTAAAAACTCAACTCGTCGTGTTTGGAGGAAGAAGAATGCAGAGTTGCATCCCAAGAACACCATACCTAGGAAAAATCATGCTTTGGGGCTGTTTTTTCTGCCAAGGGGACAGGAAAACTGATCCGTGTTGAGGGAAGAATGAACGGGGCCATGTATCGTGAGATTTCCCTTCCATCAGTGAGAGCCTTGAAGATGAAAAGTGGCTGGATCTTCCAGCATGACAATGATCCCAAACACTCCATCCGGGCAACGAAGGAGTGGCGCCGTAAAAAGCATTTCAAGGTCCTGGAGTGGCCTAGCCAGTCTCCAGACCTCAACCCCATAGAAAATTTGTGGAGGCGCTGGGCAACACAGACAACCCTGTATATAAATAATGATTAATTATAATTATATCCAACCTATTTTCTCTGTAGGATGAGACTTTGTGGTGTAACAGATAAAGGTTGTGCTGCTCTGGCTTTGGTTTTTAAATCAAACACCTCACACCTGAGAGAACTGAATCTGTCTGGGAATAAACTGAAAGATTTAGGAATGAAGGTCCTTGCTGATGGACTAGAGAGTCCTGACTGTAAACTGGAGAGACTGAGGTAAGGTTCTGTCACAGAGAGAGTAATAAATGTCACAGTCAATAAAGAGTCTATTACATTGTTTTGTTTTGTTATTTGTTGTTGTTTTTCTGTAGGTTGAGAGACTGTGGTTTCACGGATAAAGGTTGTTCAGCTCTGGCCTCAGCTCTAAGATCAAACCCCTCACATCTGAGATATCTGGATTTGTCTAGTAATAAATTCACAAACCTTGGTGTAAAGAGGCTCTCTGTTGAATTGGAAAATTCTGACTGTAATCTTGAGATAATCAGGCAAGATCAGCACTCACCACTTTTGTGAAATAAGTTTTGTGTGCCAAAGCTAGGGACAGAAACGAGTGTGTCATTCTCTCAGCAGGTTAACAAATTGTGGCATCACTAGTGAGGGCTGTGCTGCTCTGGCAGAAGTTTTGAAATCAAATCCTTTAAAACTGAGAGAGCTGGATCTTGGTTGGAATAAACTGGGTGACTCCGGTGTGCAGAAACTTTTTGTTGCATTGGAAAATCCAAACTGTAAATTGGAAGTTCTGCGGTAAGCAAAATGAAAAATACTGATTTCAATACGAGTCATCATGTTATCAAAAAGTCAGAATATATTCTGAGTTTTCAGAATAGATACTGGTATCTTTCACATTAATTTCCTTTTTTCTGCAGTATTGCTTCTATAAGATACAAGAGGCTGTGCTGTATCGATGCAAAGCGGAGTGCCTGCAACCCCTTCAGCCGTTACTTATTTACGATACAGCACTTGCCTTGAGTACTTTATTGCTTTTAGAAAATGGTTACCACACAATAAAAATATTTAAGTAAAATATGTATTAGTGCAACTTTCATGAAGTAAAATCACTAAAAGCCTTCCTTCCGCTAGAAAAAAATAGTCCCTGACAAGAACAGCAACAACGTTACAATGTGTAATATGCATGAAGGCTCAAATAAAAACAACATAGGAACTGCAGTGATTTCACAGTGATAAATAGAACCATCAGGTGAAGTGGTCATAGACGTTTTTTTATCATGAATAAAGTGCAGCTATTGACCAATCAGAATCAAGGATTGGAACTAACCGTTGCAACCGTTGCACTAAAAATGTGACCTTTTGTACAATTTTCATAAATGATCTTATTTGGTACTTTGAATTATTTTCGAATATTAACTTTATTTCCAGGTTTAATTAAAAAAAAAATCTAGATTTTCAATGTCATCCTAGACATTGACACCACTGTACATTTATGTAATTTTCCTCAACATTATTAGGATTTTAATTAAATTTTTTTCTTTACAGACTGAGAGATTGCAACATTGCAGAGGAAGGTTGTGCTGCTCTGGCTTCAACATTGAAATCAAACCCGTCACACCTGAGAGAGCTGGATCTGTCTCAAAATAAACCGAGAACCTTAGGGGTGAAAATGCTCTGTACAGCTATGGAAAAGCCTGACTGTAAACTTGAGATACTACGGTAAGAACATTATGTGGTCTCACTTTTTTTGATGGTCCTTTCAACTCATTCTATTTATTATAAGTAATCTTGCACCTACTTTTTTTTGTGAAACTAAATGTTTATTATGATGATGATGATGATGATGATGATGTTTATTTCAAACATGCATTCTAGTTTTCTCACAAATCAACATTACAGGCTACATAACAAACAATTTATACAAGTGCACGTCATCAGCACAAATAATATTGGTATCAGTATCATCAGCAAAAAGGATGAATTTCATTTTTGTTGTTATTTTACATAATTCATTAATATACATTAGGAATAGTGTAGGTCCCAATATTGACCCCTGTGGTACTCCACATGTCTACTAATTCTTATTAGATATTTTCTTTTTTTTTGTGTGTTTGCAGTTTGGAATATTGTGGTCTTACAGATGAAGCTTGTGCTGTTCTTGCATCAGCTCTAAGATTGAACCCCTCACACCTTATAGAGCTGGATCTGAACATGAACAATCTAGGAGATTCAACAAGGCAGCTGTTGTCTGCTATGAAGGATGACCCAAACTTTAAACTGGAAAAACTACAATTGCAAATGCAAACACTACAATATTAATCACATAATTATTCTTAAATATCCATTTTTTTTTTAAAGAAATAAGCTTTTGTTGTTCTTCTGTAGGTCTACTGAAATGATCCTTGCATGTCTTAAAATGTAGAGAGATTGATTATGAGTCTTTTGATTTTGAGTTTTATTTTGAGATAGGCAGATAAGTTGTCTCCACTCAACTTTATCTTTGGTTAAGACTAAAGAGATTTCCACATTCTTCATGCTACAATGCCACAGACAAATCATGAGAAAAGGATGTGAAACATGGACTAGGTGAATGGGAGGGATGAATTAAGAAAGGATTGTAGCTAGCTAAATAATATTGCACTTTACTGTTTATTACAATACATTTTATTGTTTACCTTTTTATGTTTATGGTGCAGTATTGCTTATTACTGGAAATGCAAGCTAAATTGCAAACTGTTAATTTGTCTATGTTAAGCAGTTATGTATGTAATAGTGCTTACATTAAAAATCATGTTTACAAAGCTGTTTGTCAACAGGCTACAATTATGTTTGTGCAAAAGAAGAGAACGTTATCCTGGCAGAAGTTGGCAATGGCAAGCGTAGTGAAAGTATTGCTTTATGGAATCGACGAGTGTCAATTTCAACACTACCCAAAATTATACCTGTTGCAGACATCCCACCACTCCTGGAAGTTCCTTGAGTCTCCAGCATATAAACCCACAAATTATATACAAAATCCTGTAAATTCAGCGAGTATGAGAGAACAATAGGTTACTTGGGTAATGCCGGTTCTCTGATAACATTAAGTGCATATGCATATATTAAAGGCAGGGTAGGTAGAAATTTTCTAAAAAAATTTCGCCAAATTTGTTTAAAGGTGCCATATGGAATAATTGAGGTTAAAATATACAAAAAAATTAGCTACATGCATCAAAAGAATGAGAAGAAATAAGCGCAATGATGTCATTAGAAAACTGAAAAGTTATAGTTATAGTATAAAAACCTAAATTAGCATGCTAAATTACTAGCCCCGGCCCGTCAGGTGTCGTAATACCAGTTTTGGCCATGGGAGGCAGTATGCGGGTGGGCAACATAAACACCAGCCAAACTGCAGTACACGAGTAAGTCGCGCCGGCTTGTGTGTGTGTGTGTGTGTGTACTTGAACCTGATGTCGTGTGGAAATACAGCCCACTACTACATTTTAGTTCAATGAAGAGTTCAAAAAATGTTTGGTCGACATTATGCATGAGGAATACATTTTGGTAAGTTGTAGCATACTTGTATCTTTCAACAGTGTTTGTGTTCTTTTACCATTAGCTAGTAGAGATGATCGGTTCACGTGCGCTAGGGATCTGTGGTGTAACATGTACAAGCGCCAAAACAGTATTTATTGTTTGAATTGCATAATAAAATTGACAGAATCTGAGATCTTAACTAACCTGCTTGCTAAGTGTCAATTGCGTGTCTCACGGTGAATTCGTGAGAGTTGGCAGCTCTGAATGACGCTAGCTTGATCAACATCAGCGAATGCTCTCTGTCAAATTAATTCAAACTAACAATAAAAGTGTAATATGAACAAAACGAATACCGTAAACTTAAAATAATAGCCCAGGGTTTTATTTTCCCATATCGTCGAAATGCACCAGCTTTTTTTTTTGAGACAGGCGTCTATGAGACGGTCTTCATCATTTAGTGTTGAGATGTGGTTCATTCAGTCTCTGATCTCTAAAAATCTCCAAATGCTCCACGTGAAACTGCGGTTTTCCAACCTTTCACTATCGTGTCAAATGATTTGAATAATATGTGCGAGAAAGACGCAGCAAAACAGCGCTCGCTTGTGTTGTTTGAAGACACGAGAGTGCGCGCGGCCGCGGCACAACTCAATTTCTGGAGGTATACTGCCCCCATCTGGTATGGAATATGGAATATGATTAGATTTTATATGCAAGATGGCACCTTTAAATGGTCTATGTATACCAATACATAATTAAAATGTAAGTACTCCGGAAAAAAAATAAAGTATACAAATTGAGTGTCTGAAGTCCTCTCAGTGCTGCAATAAACACAGCTCATTATTTCCAACCAGGATGAAAGAAATGATTGGCTGTCACTCCAGTGAATTAAATTAATGAATTTCCCTCATTTCGAACGTACCCTGGGCCTAGGACAACATACCAGATCATTAAAAAAGGAACACTTCAGTAGAGAAAAATTTATGGATTATCATTTGTTAGTTCTAAACGTTTGCACTGTACGACATTATGAAATGAGATTGGAGTAAAAACATGAAGCCTAATGTTTGGTGCGTTTTGCTTTTCAAACCCAGTTTGACTCAAACTCACAGTGCATGCAGAGGACATTTACTGAAGCGATGGAGCCGCTCCAAACTATTAAATATTATTCTTACCATACAGAAAAAAACGAATTTTATGAGCAGAATATTATTTCAATTGAATAATCATATATATATATATATATATATATATATATATATATATATATATATATATATATATATATATATATATATATATATATATATATATATATATATATATATATATATAATTTTTTTTATTTATTATTATTAATTCATTTTCTGTGTTATAAAGATGATGATATAGTGCTATGAATTACAATGGCAGTGAATATGAGCACTGTTGATGAACAGTCGATGGCATAATGTAATGTGGTACATCGTCAGCAGTAAAATATGAGCTAACTTTCTTTCTAGCACTCATTAATAATAATTCTTTGCTGTATTCATAATTTCATTGGCAGAATTTGAAGCAATTACATATGATTCCACTAGAGGGAGATGTTTATCAAACTGTAAGAGTTGTAAATCTTAACTCCTATTTTACGGAAACTCATTCTAACTTGACCATGAGCTTTAAAAAGACAACAGCTCTGTACAATTAATAATCACTTATTTGTGATTCTAATATTTGTAAATAACACCTCAGTAAATTATGGAGTCATTTGCTGTAACAGACATTACTGAAGATTACACAATCAGTGATAGGCTATTTAATGGTTGCAAAGGAGGATCAGGATGACAAACTATGTAAACATGTGATTATAAGCAAATAGAATGGATGCATATGTATGTTGTGTATGACAGGTGTGTGTAGCCAACCCTAAGCATGTGTGAGTTAAGGAAAGTAAACGTCAAAGGCGATATTTAAATTAGGGTCTCTTGTATCTGCTCATTCCAGTGTAATGTGTAAGATATTTGTGTAAAATGCAAGTGATAATAAGCAGATAGGGATACAGGGTGCTTGTATTATTTATATATATATATATATATATATATATATATATATATATATATATATATATATATATATATATATATCTATATCTATATCTATATATATATATATATATATATATATATATATATATATATATATATATATATATGAATCAGAATTATGCAAGTTCAGTGTATTGCAAAAGTCCTCTGTATACTGTAAATTTTCGTGATCTTAAATTCTAGATTGTCAGTGTACTGAGTTTATTTGGCAAAACAAAAAGTGCAATAAGATATATTTGCATGGACATTGATCTGGTTAGTTTGGGAAGGATCACAAAACGCACACAGATACTCAGATTATTGCATGTCTTATCGTTGCTCAGTAAAATGATTATTCAAAATGCCTTTTTTTCCTGAGGCTCTTGGTTTGCATCCGTTTCCTCCTCCTCCACTTCCTCTCTGTCAATCAGAACCTATAAATGTTTATTGAAGCATTGAATGTGTGTGTATATGTGCATGCATTTAATGACTTGCTTGTGCCTATGCAAATACCAACAGCGTTGTCCCATCATGATCTATGTAACATTTATCCCATGGGACTCTCAGTACAGATTTATGAGCGTGTCCTTTAGGTACAGTAAAATTTGTCGGCTGAATGAACAGCAGTGACTCATCTAAACTATTAGCAGAACACTGAAGATGATAACATCCAGGATTTATAAAACAACTGAACGTCAGTGAGACGTATCTATGTTTCCTCAACTACAGTATATGTCACAGATAACTTTGTTATCTAAAGGTCACATTAAAACAGTTTTGGAAACATTTTACTAAGCGCAATAATTTAATTATGCTATTTTTTTTTATTTTATTTGATTTGTTTACATTTTTGGTATATGTTGAATCACTAGACCCAAACTTTTCATCGTAAAATGTAAAAACCCATCACAAAAATATAGAAAATTAAAATTAACAACAAATAGTGATATAAACACAAACAATTTCATATATATTGTGTTAAATAATTACACACATACAATTACTCTAAAGTGTCACATGACCAAAATGTTCGTATCAATAAAGTTTTTTCAAAAGTTCTTAGTAACCGTGCAGTGAATGCTTCATTCAGAATGCACAGGCAAAACGTGTGAAAAATAATAATAGAAAAAGTGGAAAATGTTTAATTCTCTGTATACTGGACAAAATATAGCCTATGCTAGCTGTGACATTAGCATTAGCAAAACAACGGGTAAGTCATTTTATTTATTCCAAACATGTTTAAAATTTCATTCCAACTAAAAAAAAGAAAGGTGATTTCAAAATTAGGTGGAAATTACATTTGTTCCTAACAGCTCAGGGAGTATTTGTAAATCCACTAATGGACATTGTTTATAGTCAGATTAAGTAAACTAGGATGTCTTCAAATTGTTTTAAAGGACTTTCACAGGGCCACATGTGCCTTTGTTTTTTGTCTATAAATATAAGTAGTAAGTGTGTGTGGTCTGTGTTTGCTTAAGGTTGATAGTTGATACTATAAGCTGCCACTGTTGTGCAATAGACTCTCTGTGGCAGTTAAAGATGAAAGATTTGATTGACACCTGAATGGTTAAGGATTGATGATCACGGCTGCAAATGTCTTTCTGCAACGGCCATTCACTGACTACAGTGATGAAGGCCTCAGTTGCACAATGCCACTTTCTTGCTTTTTAAAAATATATATATATTCTTTTATCCATGCAACTACAGTGGTTCTATGAATATAAATGTTTGTATTTGTGAATATGTGTTAATTTGTGTATGATAGGCTATAAGCTCTCCTCCAGCAGTGTGAGGGGTCGAGTAATGTGGTCACGTCACATTCCAGACACACTTGCCACGCGACAGCAGCAACACGATCCTCCGAGCGGAACACTATATACACCCACCAACACACACAATAGTTTAACTGTCACGCTTTCTCTGCTCGTTTCATTATATTACAGCTACACCTCTTTTCTGTTTTGTGTTGTCAGCTAAACGCCTCGTATTTTCACCAACGTTGTGTTCTCTTTCTTACTTCCTCGTTGTCCTCTGCCTCTTATCAATGTACTGTTTTATTCTTTTCCTCGTCGGCCTCAGCCTCTCCTAATCAAAGTGCTGTTTTATTCTGTAGTAGTTACTTGCTCAGGATAACCATGTTTAAGAGAGTTTTGCTCTGTGGAACTGTGTCCAGTAGGTGGAGCTGTGAACCGGACACTCAAATTGTTAAGCTCAGACTGGCATATTATTATATTATTGTACTACTGATGCATATTAGTATATAGTATGTATTTTAATAGCATTTGTTTTTTTATCAATATACATCAAATGAGGCAAAGCAATATACAAGATGTTCAATTACATTTTATGTATAATGCATGAAAATGTGAAATGCTAAATATGTACATTCATGTAACGTACATATACACATACGCAATTTAATCTATCAAACAAACGAAAAATCTAAATAAATTTTAAAAGATTATACTAACAAAATAAAAAAAATATAAATAACTAATAAACAAACATATTAAAAAATAGGTATAAGAATGCAACAGTCGGGTTCAACATCTAAAAACTACATTCATTTTCCTTATAGGGAAATTGATTTTGAATGATAACTTGTAAACATTTAAAGACAACTCTACTGTGAGCTATGAGGTGGTTAATCTATGGTATTTGCTTCTGCCATCCGCATGCATTATTTCATTTTATTTTTAAAATAAATGTGTTTAACAGCAGAATATCTGGTGAAAAATGCTCTGGTTACTAACTTAACCTCGGTTCCCTGAGATAACGGCAACGAGCATTGCAACGCATTCTCATCCTTTAGCATCATATAGAACGCTATATGACAAAACGGCGCTATACTACACACATGGCACCCATTATCGTTAATATAAAGCACTGTGATGAGTAGGTTTAGGTGTGGGGTAGGGTAGGGTAGTCTCATATTACGCTAAAGGATTTATGACGACTTGGGTTCGCATGTTATGTGAAGAATGCGTCCAAGAACGCAGGCTTGGGTTCAGAACCTTCGGTGGAGGGTAGAGTAGACAGCAGATGACTTGGGTGTGGAAAGCTCCTGGGCACATAGCCTTGTCTAGGTTCAAGGGATACTTTGCTGCCATTGGCCCAAACTCGAGAAAGGAAGCATCCAATGAAAAAGCCTGCAGGTCACCAATTCGCTTGACCGATGTCAGAATCAGCAGAAGGGCAGTCTTTAGTGAGAGAACCCTAAGGTCGGCTGCCAGGAGCGGCTCGAACGGAGGGCTTCTGAGTGCCCTCAGGAGAATGGACAGGTCCAAGAAAGGGACTGTGTTGAGGCGAAGCAGATTTAGCATTCTGCCCCTCTGAGAAATCTGACCACCAGGTCGTGTTTCCCAACCGACTGGCCAGCTATAGGAGGATGGTATGCCACGATTGCTTGAGTGTATACTTTGAGTGTGGGCGGGTGCACCCATAATCTAAAAACTCCTGCAGAAATCAAAAACAATGGAAGTGATCTCACCAGACATGGTGAGCTGAGCTATACACCGAGCTGAGCTGTCCACCAGCAGAACAGATAGAACATTT
Source organism: Hybognathus amarus (assembly GCA_030378365.1). Taxonomy (NCBI): domain Eukaryota; kingdom Metazoa; phylum Chordata; class Actinopteri; order Cypriniformes; family Leuciscidae; genus Hybognathus; species Hybognathus amarus. The sequence continues at coordinate 420,466 of JAQIUQ010007159.1, forward strand.
TTGTGCATAAAGGCACCTGGTAGAAGGTGTCCCAGCCTTAGAGACCCTGGAGAGACGTGAAGGGTCCCGTTGAGCGGCCATTGATGGAGGCTCCACTACTCGGGTTGGGGATGCCAGATTGACCCTTCTGCCTGGAAAATGAGGTCCCTTCTCACCATGATTGGCCATGGTGCTGCTGACAGCAACTGAACTATTCCCGGGAACCACGGCTGGTTCTGCCAGAGTGGTGCCACGAATAAGACTGAGCATCCGTCCTCCCTGATTCAGTTGATGACCTGAGGGAGCAGTGCTACTGGAGGGAAGGCATAAATGTGCAGAGAGTGCAACCTGTGGGCTAATGCATCCTTTTCCTTCGTAAAGAATATCGGGCAGTGAGTGTTCTCTTTCAATGCAAAGATGTCCACTTCCGCCTTGCCGAAAATGCTCCACATCATGTGGACATTCTGGTTGTGGAGTCTCCACTTCCCCGGAGGAGGTCTGTACCTGGACAGAATAACTGCTCCCGTGTTCATCTAGCCCAGCACATGTAGCTCTCACTGAGCAGAAATGATTCTGTGCCCACAGGAGGAGGCATTGCTCAAGTCTGTTCAGAAGATGGGACTTGAGACCCCCCTGGGATTTAGATGGTGCTCTCTGAGTTCTGACTGGAGCTCTCTAATGGCCAGAAGCACTACCATAATTTCCAGGCTTGTCCAAGAGCCAAATTCCAGCCTGCCATTGCAGAGGGTGCCTTAACCAGTCTTGGAAGCGTGTGTCAGGACTAATTTCCTTCTGGAAACTGAGCCCAGCTCCCCTCCACTCTAGGGGACCAGGGCTCGTGGCTCACCCCGAGAAAACTGAGGCCTTCACGCTACACTCAATGTGGGACACAGACCTTCAACCACATGTGTAATGGGCCAAAGGGAACTAATGAGGAGGCTGCTGCCATGAGGCTCAGTAGCTTCGGAAACATTTTCATGGGGAGGTTGCTCCCTGCTTTGAATATTGCTACTATCTTCTGAATTTGCAGGCAGTTGCATTTGAGTTGAATCGGATACTGTCCCCAGAAATATGATGCATTAGCTGGGGGACAGCGAGCTCTAACTCAAGTTTATCCTTATGCCCAGACTTTCTAGACTGTAACAGCAGAAAGAGGTCTAGGGACCCATACTACAGGCAGGGGGACCAAGTACTGGCATTAAACACCTTCAGTGCACGGAACTGGACAGGCGGCTGGGAGTTAAACCCATGGACGTTTTGGTGTTGGTCCGGCCTAAGCGGTTCCTAGCCTCCTCCTCCTTGTGCCTGGGATATCAGCGCTGCTTAGGTGGCTCAGGGATCAGCTCTAGCTTAAGGAGGGGGAAACAGGTAACATTGCTTCACCTCAGCTTCCACCCTTTTTTCAGGAGCTAACTTGGCGTGCTGCTGAGCTGAGGATGATTTAAGGCAACTTAAATCAGCAGAGGAACTTGCTCGCTTTGGCAGAAAATGGCGCATCTCTCATGATGCCGATTGCTTGGGCCGTCAACTTAGTTGCACGCAGGGCGAGGTCAGTTGCGTTGCGCAGCTCCTTGAAGGCCGCCGGTTCAGAGCCACTCTCGTCCTTGTCACAGATAAGTTTAGCCTGGTAAACTTGGACTTTCAAATTGTGTAAAGGGTGGAGCCAGCCTGGTCCGCTCTCGGCCACGAGCACAGATGTCGCTCTGCATTGCTAGGGACGGGTGGGAGGCTTTACCAGCTGAGGGCTGTGGGTGGGCAGACATGTGTAGCAACGGCTTCCTCAAGCAAGGGAAGTTGAGTGTATCCTTTATCCTCCATGCTGTCAACCATGGTGAGGGCTGCTGAAGAGAGGTAATGTATTCGGCGCACGCCACAATGTCGGGCTCTTCTGAAGCTGACCTGTCTAAACCCAACACACTCACTGTCTTGGTAAGGATGCAGATGAGCTCTGATTCTTGCCTGGCTGAGTCAGACTCTTTAGGTGGTGGGTGGGTTGAGTCATTGCCTCAGTTCGCCCAGTTTTCTGCATGATGCCACCAGAGACTTTCTGCAGATGCCGCCATATACTAATATTTAAAAGTATAAACTACAGTATAGTATGCAAATTTTGCATTTGCCAAAGTGTGCAGTATTTAGAGAACAGAACTGAGTGGAATATTGTATCCCATAATACACTGCACTTAACTGGATGTCCACTGTTTCACTTAATATTCTAAAACTAAATAGTCAATATACAGTGTATCCTGCACAGTATTCAGTTTGTAGTAATACATAGCCTAAACATAGCCAAGATCCTAATCCCTCATGCAGGAACACATAAATCTGAGAACTTCTAGTTTGTGTGTGTGTGTGTGAGAGAGCCAAGCCTGTCAACTGATGAAATTTTGATATGCATCCAATGAGACCTTAATGAGAGAAAATAAATATTTGATGACATTTTACAGCTGCAGTTTACAGTGTACAGTTACTCAAGCTTCACAGTCATAGATACACATTAACCATGACACCGGGCAGAGCAGCATTCCGGCATACTCTCTCTACCTTATACATCATGTATTACTGCAGACCTATTAGAGATCAAGATAACAGGGCTTCCTTAATTAGAGAGGCACACACGGCCTGTTTAAACATTAACTTTATCTCTGTCGAGTATTCTTCTAATGTCTAACGCCTACATCTACTTTAACATTGTATAGGTACAGTTATGATTTATTATTTTCTTATTCTCAAATATATAAGCACAGCTGTTGCTTCTAAATTAGTTAGCCTCACAACAGCTGTGATTCTAGGAGTTGTACAACAGTTTAGTTATATTATGTCAGCCAAAGGGAAACTTAGTTTGACAGCATAATCAGAAGTAGAATTATTGAGTACTTTTTGTTTTATGGTTGCTGAAGATTAAATGGTGTTCTTGGTTATAATAGAAGTGGTGCAAGGAACAGCCGGGAGCCTGCATATAATGAATAACCATCGAGAGCCACCGTGTATGTGGTTGACCTCGCTATCTTTTGGGGTATTTGAATTGCCCCAGAAGTTAGCTAAATATAAAAAATAAACATGTCATAAAATATTGTTTTACAATTTTATTCAGATATGTGAAAAATTTTCTTTTAGGTATATAGGGTTTGGGCAAGTCTTAGTGGGTTTTATTTTAACGCCACTTCTTCTCTATTTGTGTAAATTTTATGGAGGCCTGCTGTTAATGTTACACTTCTCTGTCTACCTAGTTAACCAGAGGCTGTCTTTTCTTTTCTTTTTTTTTTACCTTAAAATTACTCACGATATACATTTCATTTCTTTTTCCTTTTTAATTATTTGGGCAGGTTAAGCTGGTCGCGTTGTAATAAAATGGTCCCACATAACCAAATTCAAAAACAGGCAATCTTTTAAATTCTCAACTCGAATGCTTAAATGATAGTTTCAAACTCCAAACACATCTTTATCCACCCCATCTTTGAAAATAAACTTTGAAGTTACCAAGAACCTAGACCATCAGCACCAGTTGGCGTCTAGTGTTTCATATCTGTTGTATAGAGTACTCCAGTGATGCTTTTTTGTAGGTCTGAAGCAACCTCGAAGTTAGCATCACACTGGTTCCTTGGACAAAAAAACCCCAACAGGATTTTTCCAGTGGCTTTTGGATTATTGCAGTAATTAAGCTTTGTGACCAACAAAAGAGTATGATTCTTGCACTGTGTTCATTATAACAATCTTCTCAAATAAACATTCAGAAGGCAGAAGTAAAAAGCTAAACGTAAGTTATAAATTAACTATGATCGTATGACTTCAAGCTATTAAGCTAAAAGTTTGTATTTCACTAAGCTTGAGTTGCAAGAGCTTGAATATATTCCAAAACAAGGCTGTAAAAGTGGACCAGTGAGTAGATGAATTTTGCTTTTCAACTGATGATGTTTAATATCTCTGACAACTTATGTAGTTCCATTTAGCCACTTGCTAGCAATCTCATTTCCCAAGACAAGTTAGATCTTTTAAAAATAGCAAGAGGATATTACTGATGTATTTTATGTAACAAATAATAAAAAGTGAAAGTATCTTGAACTTGCGTTCAACACAGACCTTATTTCAGTCATTGAACTAAAAACCAAACAATCAATTGACTTCGAGAGGTTGGAAAAAGACGTACTAACTAGGGTTTTTGCCTACAAAATGCATAGTTTCTGCAGTGCTTTATTTTCATTGAACTAAACAGAATTGAGAGTTCAGGTTAAAAGGGAGGCTATTGTTTAATCTGAGACCAAATATAAGACCTAAAATGTAATAAATAATATTAAATTGCAGATTGACAATCTCTAATTGTTATTCTTTAAACCACAACCTGTTGATTGTTTAACGCATCCAGCCAAATTCCCTTTTCCGTCACCCCCATCCATGTATCACCTTCTTCTCCTTGTTCTTTCACCTGTACCCGTTATTTTCCAGACCTCTGTACCTCTCAAGGTGCTCTTTCCTGTCAACCCCTCAATCTGGAGGCCATCTGCAGGGGGCTTAACCGTGTCATTAGATATAGACCACTCACCCTGGCTTCTCCATGGCTAACTCAAGGCCCAAACTTTCCCTGCCGTCCCCAGCTCCCTGAGGGCAGAGCAGAGAGTGAGAGTCTGGGCAGAGGGGAGGGATAGAGAGGTGTAAGTATCCCATGTTGGACCCCCATGGGGGTCTCAGACCTGCGGGGCGGGTCGGGGAGGAAGTCTCCCTCGAGGCCAGCCGGCCCTCTCTTTTGTCTCACAGTGGCGGGAGAATGGAGAAGACGTACCGGAGAGAAACAGAGGGAGGGAAAGTGATAGGGGAAGGGAAGCGGGACAGCTGTGGGAATGACAGGTTAGGACTAACAGTGTAGCGCGACAAAATGTGGGACTCACAACATTGCTACTTACATTGTCAGTTCACAATTAAAGAGACGGTTACACTTTATTTTGATAGTCACTTTAGACATTCTACTAACTATAAGTAACTTTTCAACTACATGTCAACTAAGTGTCATTAGAGTATTAGTAGGCTGTAGTGGACTGTCAGTAGACTGTTAGGTTAGGGTTTGGTGTTAGGGTTCAGGTTAGGAGAACAAGTTGACGTGTAGTTGCTAAGTTACTTAGTCAGTTGAATGTCTGTTGGGGGACCAACAAAATAAAGTATTAGCAGATATTAAGCTGACAGTCTACTAATACTCTAATGATAGTTAGTTGACATGTAGCGGCAACGTTACTTATAGTTAGTTGAATGTCTAAAGTGGACTATCAAAATAAAGTGTTACCAAAGAGACTAGTGGTGAACTAGTATTTTCAATGGAAGACATAATCAAAATATTTGATCTAAGTGTCTTATAGCTAGTGACAAATACTGTGTTAGGGAATTAGTTAGCACTGTAACTTCAAGATGGCTGGTGGCAATCTTCATTTAAGGGCCAAATCTTAATATTTGCTTGTACAATTTGAAAGTAACAAACATATTTTGTGTGTGTGTGTGATTTTAATGAATTCAGTCATGATCCTACATCTAAAATCAAAGATGAAGTCTTTCAAATCACAATGAATAAAAACATTATATACAAATTCATAAATGACAAACAATACCACAAAGCTATACAATGATTATATTTAAACATAACCCGTAAAATTGAAGAGTTGTTGCAATTATTGGGCGTATTGCATTATTAGTCCTCAAAAATGGCTAAAATGTCAGTTGTTCTCCCATAGTTCTCAAACATTTCTTTATGAACATTGTTTAGGCACCCAGGTGAAATTCCACCCCCTTGTGCATCTCTGCATGTGAAAGCTTGTCCTTGAGAGAAACTGTGCGTCTTCACACTGTTTTGTGGACTTAGTGACATGCTAAAAGCTACATCTGTCCTGTTACGTGACATACGAGGTGTGGAGAAAAGTTGACCGTCGCCCCCTGGTGGACTGGAGGAACCACAGCCTGGGGTGTTATAGTATGGTCCAGGGCTTATGTCCTGGGGCCGATATGGAGTGGAGGTAGCTCGTGGTGGCGTGAAGTGTTGAGCAGTGTTCATCGCTGGTTGAGAGCTGACTCAGTGACCCGGTAGATGTGATGGTGTACAGAGCTGAGGGGTCAGAGAGTTGAATAATTTGAACCCAAGCTCTGGGAGGTGCTGTAACCACTGGAGGTGTCCAGACTGCAGTTGCTGGATGAGTCAACGATGCTGCTGTAATCGCAGTGTGTCTCTGCATTAGGGCTGAAGCCAATGTCAACATTTGCCATGTTGTAGTTATCTTCTGTAGGAGGTGGACAGCTGAAAGAAGGGGTGTTAAAACTGCGTGCAGGGTCGACGGTGTTCTCGTCTTGTAGACCGAGAGTTTCTAGAACCCATGAGTCTAAAGGTGGGGTGGCCGCCAGCTCTTCTGCAGAGCAAAACTCCAAAGAGAGATTGCGGCAGGTCTGCTTCCCCGCGCCACTGTGAAGCAACTGGCTCAGGTTCCGGAAATCACTGTGTGTTCTTTTCCGGTGTCTTGACCCATCTGGAACCTTGCGGCTAGAAAGGAGTTTCTGCAATTTGAAGAAAGTGATAAAACGAATGTGAGCAAAGTTGATTGTACGTATATTTTGAGGAAAGATCTGATAAACAAAGATAAACAATGCATCTAACTGACACTTTTGACCATGTTTCAACATCCGACCCTTTAGGCACCCTTTAGTGTCAGTTAGATGACGCTATCCTCAGGGCGTCATCTAACTTGACACGTTACCTTAGGTTTAGATCTGGGTTGAGGTTAGGGTTAGACCACTAGGAGGGCATCATCTAACTGATGTTAAAGGGTGCCTAAAGCGTTGGATGTTGAAGCATGGTCAAAAGCGTCAGTTAGATGACGCCTTGGGATGACAACGGGCTGCTATAAAGATGACTAGAGCTATTTTAGCATCCACACCAAAGCATAATATAAACAAGCATTGCAGTTGTTTTATTTGTCGCTTTCAATGCACGAGCTTTTTTTATATAAGTTATACTAATAAGTTTACTTTATATAGCGCCTTTCCAGCTTAAGAACAATTTATAATTGAGATTGAAATAAATAATATATA
>JAQIUQ010007159.1:430000-452154 GCA_030378365.1 Hybognathus amarus
ACAAATGTTTTTGCAATCCTTAACAATATGTCAGCAGCTTTGGCAGAGTTTAGGATATGATAATCTTTTTAAATAGGCTACCTGCTTGTTTTCGTTGTAGTTGAGGTGACAGCTGATCTGGCCAGGTGGGTTGATGTCCCATATGCTCAGACACAGGCAGTGAATCTAAAACAAATGGAACATTTGAAATAAAGGTCATCATCCTGATTAGTAATGGTCTAGGGATAATTGCAAGCTGAAAAGTGAAAAGAAAAGAAAAACATCAATGAAATAAATAGGCTACATTGAAAACAAAAGAAAGAGCCCAAAAGAACTAACAATTTGGAGGTGGCCAGATACTCCACAGTCCATTGCCACTCTAACAAAACACGAAAAAAAAAGTACTAGATGGAAAAATTCCAGTTTGCCAAGGCGGGAAGCCTCTCGCGCCGCTGATCCCGGCATATTGCAGGACTTACCCCGCCGCGGCGGCTCGTGCTGGCGGGCTGCGTTGTGCCAGGGGACCGGCGTCCCAGAGGGAGACGAGCGTCGCTGTGGAAACGTCAACACTACCATCAGCTGACGTCGAGGCGGGGTACTCGTAGCGCTGCCCTCCTGCAAAGCTCAGATCTTGGCAGGACAGCATGGTGCTCTAAAAAAATCCATCATAACAGTGTGAGGGGACAATTATTTAATCTCATTATTATTTTGAATGAGAAATAATTGCATATTTAATCAGGTCGCGTCCGCTTTACAAATAGACAAGGTAACGTTAATGAAATAGACACCTTTTTAGAAAAGGTGCGAAACCAGTCAGAAAGTTAGTAAACCAGCCAGAACCAAATTCAGCACCCCCTTGTATAAAATCCTATATGTCCTGGGTGATAAACAGTGAAAGTATTTTTATTTTGTGGTTCATAACGGAAAGCGCTCGAGTTATGCGCTTACTCAGTCCAGTCCAACTTCTGTTTAGTTGTTCTGTTGTAACTTGTTATCTAACTTTTTCCTAAAATATAGTTTAAAAAAGCTGTTGAGACAGTCTACAGTATAGGTTAAATGCTATGTTGTTTTTGCACTATACCTTTTAGCTTGCTATTGTGGTGCGAAATTTACCTGCACTTAAGTTCCATGCACAAATAACTTTTCTGCAAAAAATAGGCAAAAACCCCGAGCTAACATAAAGCAATACTCTCCATCTTCTGCGTCATCATTGAATTATTTATGGAAACTGACAATCATTCTGTGTTATGCCCTCACAGTATAGGTACCCACGTGTTGCGCTCACTGCAACAAACTAAGCTACTCTCTTTGCTTCATCATTGGCGCTGGCATTGCTTTTCTGTGCTGATTACGCATATCAAATAACTGTCAATGTATCAGTCATATCTAAACATCAAGATATATGCACATGGCACTCGGAGACCTGATAAAACACCAACTGACAGGTGCGCGTAAAGCCAGCTCGCCATGAGGATTCTGGAGTGTTAAAATAACATGTGATGATAACATTTAGTCACCTAATAATCAGAACATTTAGAGAAACACTTACCAATTATTGGGGTAGGGTGACACGGGTAGGTGCGAGCTCTCCAAAGACCTCGAGAAGCAAGTGCGCTAAACTTCATTCAAATTGCTTTGACGCTCGCTCAAGCGCGGCTGTCCAGAGCGCAGCAGCAAACCTGATTCGGTGAGAAGCTGTCAGATTAGTGACGTGACACCTTTACTGTTGGATCGCAGATGCGTAATGAGCGAGGGCTGGAGCAGAGGCAATGCGCGTGATTTGTTCAGCTTAAGGGGAGATTGTAGTATTTATTTCAACACGCACAACGTTTTATTGCTTTGGGATGGAGAGGTAGATGGTTCCTCTGCGCATCTGGGTGCTGTGTGCTGTCCAGTGGGTTAATGTATAATTGCTCAACTGATAGTTTAGAAGCATGATGAATTAATTTAACCAAACGAGCAAAGGGACATGCTCATGACCCCCTCTCAGAGTTAAATGAAAGGTGCATACCTCAGAGTGACACATTAACATACTTTTGTGAATTTCTGTCAGTCTGTGTTTGTTTTTTCACCAAAGAACTGAAAGATTATAATTGTAATACTCGCTTGGCTTTTTGTACTTTGCACTTCATTTGGAAGACGCATGCAGCTATATCTAGAAGGTGTCTGATGGTACTCAGACAGCCTAATCATAAGGAAATAAATAGCCAAAATATTAACTTTATAAATGCCAGATGTCAGATATAAACTTAATGGGTGAAATTTGCATCCTGGAATTGATTTTCAAGTGCATTTTTCCATGTTATGTTATATATCACAGTATGTCAGAAAGCAGATGCAGAAGTAATGTAGATGAGCAGAACATGACATGTTCACAAAACATTTTAGACTTGATTAGTGTTCATTTTCTCCAGCAGAGAACACTGTGCCATAAACATTTATAAATTATAATTATAACAGTTATAAATTATAATTGGGTTCAATCGTAATTGGGTTGCAAAATGTCTTTGAATGCAGTGTATATTTGGGTCATTGCATTTTTATTTGGGTATTGCATTGGGTAATTTGCATTTTTTACAAAAAATAAATAAGTTTAACTATCGATAAGGATTTACTGCTATGTGAAAAGTAGCTATGATTTGGATACAAAAAAGTCGAAATGTCCAAAATTTGACAACTTCATTTTGGGACATCCAGGGACGTGCATAATTGAGGAAAAAAAAATGATATGACATAATGTACATACAAATGTAAGTATTGCTATAGCAATTGGGTACCGGTAATAACTATAGTACTAACCCTTAACCTACACCTGAACCTAACCTAATTCATGCAGTTACCTTTTGTATACCTTCTTGGTTGAGGACACTGCAAGTAAAATAAAGTGTAACCTGTTTTGGTTTTGTCTGTAGAGTTTTTATGAAGTCTATGGTATGTCCCCATTTGGATGTATGGGTCCTGTGGGCATTAATTGCAGGGTTTTAGAATGACTTTGTATAGGTTTCGGAGGCCGATTTGCTTGTCTATACAAAAGGAGCTGAGAGGCGGAGGTATAGGAGAGGACAGATATGGTGATAGTGTTTAATCCAGTACACTATAACTGCCAATTAAACAGGTCATTTCACCTGAAACCTCTGTCCAGGCTCACTCACACTCTCTGTCTTTCTTTATAGTCCTTTCACCTGATACCAGAGATATAGAAACCCAGTAACATTTGGGGTGAACTTTTTGAATTTGAACTTTTGAAAAGGGGATGCTATGATTACAGATATTGATGTTAGAACTTTTTTTAAACAAAGTCTTTCATAACCTGCAAACATACTGAGCAATCAACTTATTTATTTACTTATATTTTATTTTATTTATTTTTAATCCGCTAGGACACATTGAATTGATCAAAAATGACAGAAAAGTCACAAAAGATTTATATTTCAAGTGAATACAGTTCTTTGGATTTTTCTATTCATTAAAAAATCCTGAAAAATAATGTTTTACTGTTTCCACAAAAATATTAAGCAATTATTATTATAATAAGAAATGTTTCTTAAGCAACAGATCGGCATATTATTATGATTTCTGAAGGACCATTTAGAATAAATTACAGGAATAAATTACATTTTAAAATGTATAAAATGAAAAATCAGGTATTTGAAATTGTAATTATATTTCACAATTTTACTTTATTTTTAATCAAACAAATTCAGATTTGAGCATAAGAGACTTTCAAAAACATTAAAAAATCGTACTGACCCCAAACTTTAGAACGGTAGTGTAAGTACAGTGAACCGTCATGACGGATGATCATTTTGATCATCTTACATGAATGCTGCTTCAGGACGTGCACTTTGATGTTATAAAACATCATATAAAGTGATAAGGTCCCATCCATGAACACACTGTGTGTGATGTAGCCTATTAAATGAACCCATGGGCTCATCAATACATATAAAGAATACAAACCATAGAACATATTAATTTAAGTGTGTGTGGTATAATATGCGGGAATCTATTGAAGAAAGCCCGCTCTTGAAGAGTGTGAAATGAGTGTGTGTGTCCATGCACCCCTCTATGTGCTAACTAAACTCAGAGGTGGCAGCTTGGGTAATTAAGAGCGGAGCTGTTGTCAGGTGCCTCATTATGACATGAATGGCAGTTTGTCACTCTCCTCCTACCTCTATTAAACAGCCTCTGTCCTTTGCTGTCAGCTGCTTTGACTGTTTATCAATCTGTCTGCTGGCAGAGCTGACTTCTTTTGCAGGTCTAACGGTCTCTCCGTTGACAGGTCTGATCGAACAGCTCTCTTTCTGTAGATGAATGAACGCTAAATCATTCAGCGTGAATTATGTCTGATAAGCTATATCAATTATGCCGAAGCATCAAATGAAAGAGAAATGCTTTCGCTTTTGTTCGTGAGACTTAGTATCTGTAATGCTGCTTTGAAATGATATTTATTGTGAAAAGTGCTATATGAAAAAATAAATATATATTACAACTTACATTTCACTCATTCCTAAAGGGATAGTTCACTTTAAAATTATTTTTTGACATGTTTTAACTTACCTCAAGGGCATCCAAGATGTAGGTGTCTTTGTTTCCACAGTATTTTCAATTTTGATATTTTTAGGTCAAACCGTTCTTGTCTATCAGTCATATAATGCAGGTCTATGGTCACCACCTCAAAGAGCATGCACAGAGAAGTCCAAATTAAACATGATTTAATGACTCGTAAATGTAAGTACACATTGATGGCCTAAGACCCGGAAAGAGCGCTTTGTGTCAGAAAACGAAAATCTACGCATGCGCCGGAAGTGATCTCTCACGCGGTTCGAAAAAAATTCAACGTTGTCTGTTGATATATTTTGAAATCATCTTCCATTGCAATTTTTTGTATATCTAAATATGTTTAGATCTTCACAGTAAAGGGTAACACTTCAAAAATCTCTGTGTAAACAATGACGTACACGCAGAGAGATCAGCTGGACATGGCTGTGGTTACATGAGGTAAAAGCGATATAAATTCTGTTCGTTTTCTCACACAAACCGCTCTTTTTCGTGTCTTAGGCCATCAATATGTACTTACATTTACGAGTCATTAAGTCATGTTTAATTTGGACTTCTCTGTGCGTGCTCTTTGAGGTGGTGACCATCAGACTACCATTATATGACTGACAGACAAGAACGATTTGACCTCAAAAATATCAAAATTGAAAATAAAGACACCTACATCTTGGATGCCCTTGAGGTAAGCTAAAACATATCAAAAATTTATTTCAAAGTGAACTATCCCTTTAAAACATTTTTTTTCACTTGTACCTACCAAAGCAAAATGATGTTTAAATTAGTCATCTTCCCAAAAGTATGTAATGACAAGTAGGCTACTTGCTTGCACTTTTTAAAGCAATGATGGAAGTTTGTATTGATTCCATGACGGGTTCTAAGAATGTTTGTTGTTTCATTTCCATATCATTTTGGATAAAAGTATTCGGCTAAATGAATGTTAATGTATAAGAGGATGTATAGGAGCAAAGAGTGTGTGGGTGTGTATGACCCCTGCTGACACAGCACAGACAGTGGGAGTGAAGAGGAGGGTCAGGTGGCTTAAGAAATCAAAAGACTTTCGCACAACACACAAAACCTGTTCTGGCTCATTCAGACACATCCCGTAAGTTTATACAGAACTTATATGCATTGATATGCACTTCTCTAAACACTTAAATATAATAATTCATCCTCTTTCCATAAACACACACACACACCATCTGACCCCTACCACCATAGACCACTCTCTCCCTCCCTCTTTCAGCAGTTGGAGAATTAATTGCCTTCTCTCAGGGCCGGTGATGATGGTACAGGTGGAGGTACCTTGCGTCTAACCCCTCTGCCCCCGGCCCAGCTGTCTCTGAGTACCGGCCCTTTTTTCTTGTGTAGCTCCCCACTGAGGGCTCTAATAACCAGCCACTGCTTCTCAGGATTTGTTGGCCAACAAACTGGACTCATGGGGGCTTGCAACCTGTTAGATATGTTAAGTGGTTGCTAAACTAGTTAAAGGCTAAATGTTTGTGTGTTTGCATTTGTTTGTGAGTGTTGGTGCCCACATACATGAAGGCAAAGTCTTGAAACTCACCAAGATAAATGATAAAAAAAAGCGCATAATGCAGTTAGAAGTGTGCAGGGGAAGATGATGTCCAGAGATATAAATATTTAAAAAAAATGGCCATGCAATTAAAATGTTTTTTTGTACATGTAGGCTACCATAGTCTTCGAAGTACATACCGTGGTATAAAACTTGTTATGCTAGGGAACAATATATATCCCAAAGGAAATTTGAATGGTCAGGTTTCGGTCTTTCATGGAGGAGAAGGTGTTTTTTTCCTAAAACTGGATGAAATCCATAAGAAAAATTTGAATTCATAATGAGATCTATTACTTTTGATTAGAGAATTTGGTATATTGGCTAATCTGAGCACATTTTGACGCATTATTCATTTATTTTCAAACTGTATACACTAACATTAAGTTCGGGCTGATATACCTACCAAGACGGCATTTAATTGTTAAAAAATTCAGTAAAATTGGGTAATATTATTACAACAACTGTTAGATATATGGTTTCTATTTTAATTAATAAAATGGTAAGTTCCAATCCTTGATATTGATTGGGCAATAGCTGTGCTTTATAGACCTTATGCACCAGAGAAATGTGGGCACCGTCATCTCTAGAATATTGTCTTTGAACTTCCGATTTTGCGGCCGCTCTGTATATTTCTATGACATCGCCGTCAAGAAGTAATTAGCTGGTGAAGTGGATTTACTTATTGTAGATCTTGTGTGGTAGCCGTTTTATAAAAGCAATAAGGTATTCAAGGCAAGTGCTTTCTCAATACAATAGTAGGTGATGGTGGGCGAAACCAGGAGAGCAATAATGGTGGTAGGAGCCGAGAGCAGGAAGAGCCAGTTTGGCACTTGGCACAGCTAGGGGTGAAGAGCCCATGGCAGAGTCAAATGAGGGAGAAGCTATGGTGGAGATTTGGATGACACCGCTGGATCTGTAGCTGTAGCGATGAGTGTCCGAGGAGAAGCCAGAGGACAAAGGCAGAGATGGAGAGAATGTTTAATGGAGCCGAAGGGTTGAAATGATTAAGTTTAAGGCCCAGAAGTCCGTGGCACAGGGTAGAGCAGCGACTGACCATGGTGAAGTCAGAGGGAGGTACAAGCCAAGGTGGAGTCCGACTCAGTCGACGAAATGAGGTGGAGTGACGGGCTCGGCGGCTAGAAGTGGAGCCAGGGGTTCCATGTACCTAGGCAAAGCCACAGATCGGAATACCTGAGGCGAATCTGCGCAGCAGAGGCGGATCTGCGCGAATGTAAACCGCAGCAGAGGCGCTGAGTAACTGAAGGGAACCAGCAGAGTTGGGGCCTACAGGGATAATACTCTTTCAAATCCTCATTAAAATTTACAGATGCCAGCTCACGCACCTTCAGACTTTTCATTAAGCATGGGCTCCGGGGTGATGATACTCTTAGGCAACCGCTCTTGCACTGGTGTGTGAATGGATCTGGCTTTTCGTCCGCTGTGGGCTTTGGCAAAGAGTCCATGAAGTGTGTGGAAGGCAGCTGGCTGGGCTTTGGATCCAGAGTGGGGCTGGTGATATGTTCCTCAGCAGGGCAGATGGTAAACGCTGATCTGTTATTCAACAGCACCCACTCCACTCTGTGTGTTACATGTGTGTCCTGTGTTTCCCCCGTTCTTTGTGAATTTGGGTCAGTCCTGTTTTTATTTTCCTGCTCCTTGTTATGGTTTTGTTCATTCACCTGTTTACCTGTCATTATCAGTTCATTTGCCCCAGTTGTGTCTTGTTTCCCTGATCTGTTCCCTGTGTATTTAGTCCTGCGTTTCAGTCTGTTCCTTGTCTGTCGTTGTCGCTACAAGCTTGGTTGTTCCATTAATGTTTCCTCGGTTTCCGGTATAAGGTTATTCTGGCTTGTTTAATAAAACTGCTGCATTCCGATCCTGCTTCCTTGCTGGGTTAGAGTTAGGATCCAATAACATCATCTAACCGACCATTAAGGGGACCCTAGAAAGGCAGATATTGACGTATGGATGACGTCAGTTATATGTGCTGTGCTGGAATGAAAGACCTTAACTGAAGAATTGACCATTACAGCAGAAGTATGGGGATCTTGCTCTACCCTCAAGATCCCACCAACCTACTCCTCAGCCTCTCCCAGAATCACCATCCGATCGAGATTTTACATCAAGGAATTCCTCCACCTCGCCCATTAGGTGTCCTGGAAAGAGGCAGCCCTCTAGCACTCCTTTTGGATGGGTCAGGACGATCCACTCTTTGGGCAATTTCCTTTGGGCTTCTGCCACATGTTCCCTGAGGGAATATCCTGCGGGTGAGTGGATCGTCCTACACCATTGAAGTAGTCCCAGATCTCCCTTCTGTCCCTGTCTCCCCACTGTGTCCGGTGTCTTGTCCCGTCGAGATTGGCCCTCAGGAGTCCTCTGTTCCGATCCTCATCCAGAGTCCAGTGGAAATCGACTTAATTGACTTTGACACTGAAGTACCCTGTCTTCCACGAGAGTTTCACTTCACGCCTGCCGAGCCTTCTCCGCTGGTCCCGTCCAGTCTCTAGCCTTCTCCGCTGGTACCTTCCAGTCCCGAGCCTGTCCCAGAGCACATTCCCAAGCCTGTCACTTTCCTCGAGAAAAATTTGGCCACTTGAGGGTCGTCTCCGCCAAGGGGTCATCTCCACCCTGGCCGCCCGAAGGTCCTGATCTGACCTGGCCTCCTGCGTTACCTGCTCCATCCTGGCCTCCTACGCTACCTGATCCGCCCTGGCCCCCTGTGCTACCTGATCGGCCCTGGCCCCCTGCGCTACCTGCTCCACCCTGCAGGCTTGCTGCTCCGCTTTGGCCTCGCCCCCGTCAGCCTCCAGGGTGCCAACCCCCAGCCCCTATTGATGTTCTATGGCGTGAGGGTCAGGCCTTTTCGGAGAGGGCATAATGTTACATGTGTGTCCTGTGTCCCCCATTCTTTGTGTATTTGGTTCAGTCCTGTTTCTATTTTCCCGCTCCTTGTTATGATTTAGTTCATTCACCTATTTACTTGTCATTATCAGTTAATTTGCCCCAGCTGTTTCTTGTTTTCCTGATCTGTTTCCTGTGTATTTAAGTCCTGTGTTTCAGTCTGTTCCTTGTCTGTCGTTTTCGCTACAAGCTTGGTTGTTCCATTGATGTTTCCTCTGTGTCCGGTATAAAATTATTCTAGTTTATTTAATAAAACTGCTGCATTCCGATCCTGCTTCCTTGCCTGCTTCAACCAGCCCATGACACTAGCCGCGTTTCCACTGCCGGGCCAGGGCCAGTCGTGTTTCACTGTCGCTTCCGGGGCTTGATCAGGGCTTTCTCGGGGCCAACGGCCAGGATTTCTTATCAATGTAGAAAACAGTTGTATTGCTAAATATTTTTTTGTGGAAAATTTTGCTTAAATTGAATATCTTACAGATACCAACGTTTTGAAAGGTAGTGTATATCATGAGCCGCGTTTCCACCGCAATTACCAGGAACTATTTTTCCCAGGAACTTTTCACAGGAACCTTTTTTCCCAGACCGCTTGCGTACTAAAGTACCGAGTCCGAGGCGGGAAGATTATGTAGTGATGTTAAACTGCGTGCGACTGCTCTTCCTAGCCTGCGCGTTTGTTTTCAGTTTTGAATGGAGGAGATTCAAGCTTTGCTGCTTTTTTGTGTGCGTTTTGTTGTTTACTAACGAGGTAATTAACAAAACGGCAGAAAAGAGAGAGCACCCAAAGCATATTCAGAAAGCTCGGTAATGCTAGACATAAAAGTAGACGTTTTTATCAGCAGACATTGACCGTAAGATGGATGGGACGAACGTGCGCCATCGGCCAGAAAGAATAGCATGGTAAGAACCAATCAGCATTGTTCAGCGCACAAGTCCCACCCCCAAAGTTCCTGAACTCTGAAAAGTACTACCTCGCCAGCAGGGACTTTCTGGGAGGGAAATGTTTACCCGGAACTTCATTTAGACCCTGGTTCCTGCGGTGTAAACACATCGAGTACCACCCCAAAGTTCCTAGTTCCTGGGGAAAGTTCCTGCGGTGGAAACACGACTTTAGCTATTGTTTTGAGAATCTTATTATTTATGTATCATTTTCAAGTTTTTTTAGTAGACATAGCTCTTTTAATAATCTTTTTTGAGAATGGTCATTGTGTATAGTTATTTTCCATTTTCTAATTTGTTCTTTCTTGTGTTTATGACAAAATTGAGATGTTTTTTGAACTCTTGATAAGATATATCTGCGAATTACTTTTACGTTTTCTGAAGAAAACGAAGAAACAAGAAGCATTTAAACAGTCTCCAGTTGCTCACCATTTCATCACATTGCTATCTAGAAGAAACAATTGAGACATTTAAGAGGACATTTTTATTTCCAATGGGAAGGAACTGTTGTAAACTACTGTTGTGATATAAAACTCACTGTAGAGTAAGTAAGTGCCTTGTTTCCTCTGATCTAAGAGTCTTCCTCGGGCCTCTGAAAAACTGATGGGCCAATTAACTGAGAATCACATGTCGATGTAAAGTCAAAACAAAGTCAACAGAGCCATTGACTTCTTCACGGGGGTCCTCAGTCCCCTCCCTGCTTTCCCTATCTCATTATTACCAGCCCCCTCCATCGAAATTGCCCCCCTTCCAACGAGATTAAGCTCCATACACGTGTCAAAGCAGACTCTGTGCGCTGTTCAGCGTGCTGCGATGCTAAGCCTCTTTTACCTGAACAATGGTCTCCAGCAAAGCACACGCTGCCAATTAAGCCCAGGGCTCTTTCCTGCATCCCCGCCCGCCGTGGCTGCCCATGTTCCGGCCCGATCTCGAACGCCCCTTCCCTTACTACAGGCACATGTAGGACAGCCCTAAGCAGGGGTCCTTTTGTGTGGCGTGAGCAAAGCCATATTGGTTTCGGCAGGATATATTCAGACCCCTCGCAGGCCAAACCTGATGCCATGTAGATGAAAGTACCGCCGACGTTGTCTGTGCCACAGCGTCCCTTTACCCCGCTAACATCCGTTTAATGGTAAACCCTCTTTTCCCACTGCCAGGCCTGATTTCATCTGTGTTTCCTGTGACTTGCACCTCCTTCCATTACCGTTAGATTTGTGCCGAAGTTGGTGCCAGTTAGTTTGTTTTAACCGGACCAGAAGACGAGCAAAAATCCCATTTATAAAAGTCCCAACATATCTTCCATGCAGTCAAAAAGTTGTAAAAGTACTACAGTAAAAAGAAATCTAATGTTACTTTTTTTAAATTTAAACCACAATACCCGAGTTAGTTTTTCAATGTATTCCGTGCATTTAATGGATTTCATTAGAGTAAATCTGTCAATCAGACATTTTATTGCTAAAGTCTCTAATGCGTCACAAATATTGGTTCACATTTCATAAAAAGAAACAATGTTACTTAAATAATTTGTTATTTTTATTAGGAGTAATGTATGGAAGACTGAAAAGGCCAAACATTTGTACTTTTTGCCTTGCATGATCAAATTTTCTTTACTTAAAAAGTAGTTTTCTTTTCAATTAGATTTTTTTGCTTTTGGTGTGTTTTATAATGAAACTATAACTGTAAAAATGCATGACCTCTTAAGGTTTCCGTAGTAATGGAATATGTAGCATTACATTTGAAAGTAGTATTTTCTAACACTTCTCATCCTCTGCATTTTTTTTATATTGTCTCTTAAAATTATAGCTTATAACTGAAAAATTCTGATATATGTCGTTCCTAGATGCATGTTAGACTAAATCCTCTTGCGAAACCTTGTGTCACATGTGCACAACTGTCTTTTGGGTTTAGATTTGAATTAAAATGATTCATAAATTGGAATCTGACACTTCATTCTATCTGAGTAACCAATTCATTTTTAGCAGAAAAACTTGTTTTGCTGGTGCTGAGTAATATATCACATTTACAAAAGGTTAAACGCATTATACAGACAATAAGGTTAAAGCATGCCATTTAAGCAAGTTTAGCCTTGAAGTGTCAAATTACTAATCTTAAATAAGATATTATATTTTTATAATATTTCAACATTACTGTTTTTTGCTGTAAGAGATATCTATAAAGTATTCCCAAACTTGTGAATGGGACTGTATAGACAAAAATGCAGTGTACAATCAGAAGTATTTTTTATTGTCTGTCTCTAGTAGACTTGTATACAAAAATTATGTCTAACCCACTTAACTACTCACTTCACCTTACTTTCATAACGCAATTGCTCTTGGCTTCCGGCAGGTATAGATGTGTGTAGAGGGTTGTTTAAGTGCGGAATGTGAGCATTACCGAAACGCAACCCGCCCCTGTGCACTGCCTCTGATTATGTGCTTGTGTTTCATTTCTTCTCTTTATTCTAATGAAACTATTATACGATCAATGAAAAGACAGATTACGGAGGAATTCCTAATACCTTCCCCCAGTCTAGTACCTACAAACATAAACTTCACAGAGAACACACTATCAGGTGACACCCAGTGTCCGACAACACCTCCGCTCGCCCACTTGGTTCCCCTCAAACACAATGGGCCTGCCGCCTAGACCAGTAACCGAATCCCCATCTCGGACTCTGATTGGCTGCCGAGCAGATTATGTCATGTAGAAAGAAGGGAAGTTGCAGGTTAAGATTTTTGCTAGACAAAGTGTTCTACAGGAGCAGCGAAGCGAGAGAAATAGAAAAGTTCCTGGAGGACTTGAAAGGCAGCAGAGCACGACTGGAGTGATGTCTTTGTCTTTAATACACTGCTGAGTGTGTGTGTGTGTGTGTGTGTGTGTGTGTGTGTGTGTGTGTGTGTGTGTGTGTGTGTGTGTGTGTGTGTGTGTGTGTGTGTGTGTGTGTGTGTGTAGGTTACAGTGTTCCTCTTCTAGGGTCATTCAATTTGCCATTTAGTAAAAAATATGTAGATGTAGGTTGGCCAAAGATATAATAGGAAAAAAAATGAAGGTGCATAATGTTCTGACTTAAAAAACACCAGAGGAAAGCTGTCTAACAGGTCAGTATGAAATATGAGCAATATCACACATTCAGTTCATATCACTTTAGCTGCAAACACACTGTGGTTTATAAAATGCTGAAGGCCTCAATTGCTCTGGCATGCTAAATGATTTGTTGTGTTATCAGGCACCGGGTTGACGTGTGCTTTGTGAGGGAAATAACCGCATTTGGCAAAAGTTTGTTTGTGGCATCAGAGGGCATCTTGGTTCTTTTTATGCGGACCAAAAAAGAAAATGATAAATGTAGTCCTATTTTGATTAGCGTTTACATCAAATATAAAGATGCAAGTATATTTTGCACAAAAAAAATCCAAACCAATGCTGTGTGCTGGGCTACAGTAAATGCGCGTGTGGTATAATGCAAAAATATCATGGTATTTTCACCAGCTAAGAACTCATTAAGTGCTTATAAAGTGTGTAAATTAGTTAAAACAGGCAGGAATTCCTCTGCAAGGAGAATGCTTTTATGACAGCTGTATCAAAGTGTAATTGGCAACAAAAGCTCCCTATGATGTGAAGAACCAAGTACCCTTGAGCAATCTGTCCTTTCAAAGGGATACTCCACTTTTTTGGAAATAGGCTCATTTTACCACTCCCCCACAGTTAAACAGTTGGGTTTTACCGTTTTCGAATATATTCAGACATTTTTTGATATTTAGAAGAATATCAATAACCGAGACAGTTTCTGGTCTCATTGACTTCCATAGTATATTTTTTTTCCTACTATGGAAGTCAATGAGAGCCAGAAACTTGTCTGGTATTACTGATATTCTTCAAAATATCAGAAAATCGATCTGAATGGATTCAGAAACGGGGGACAATGTCCACTGTTTCAACTTTGAGAGAAGTAATCAAATGAGCCTATTTCCAAAAAAAGTGAAATGCCTTTAAGTCACCATCTTGTGACATCACGTATTGGTTAGTTTAGATGTCTTTGGTCTGTGTTGTGCTCCAATTTTAGCAGCATTAGGCTACCATTTCAGGACGATATAAATTATACTGCGCTGGAATTTACTTTAGCCTATAGGAAAACCAAACCTGAAAACACTTTCAAGACTGGATGGAGATATTCAGGCTAAAATCATTATTATGAATGAATGAATGAATGAATAGTTCAAACTTACAAGTGCATTCTTTACACACACACCAGTGGACGCGCACTGTAATGAATGCACCCACTTCTATGGAAGACTGTATTCGTTTAATGTTTGATATCGAAATGTTTCGACTTTGATCTTGAACTGTTTCGACTTTAATCTTGAAATGTTTCGACTTTAATCTCGAAATGTTTACAAACTTAATCTCGAAATGTTTCGACTTTAATCTCGAAATGTTTCGACTTTAATCTCGAAATGTTTCGACTTTAATCTCGAAATGTTTCGACTTTAATCTCGAAATGTTTCGACTTTAATCTCGAAATGTTTCGACTTTAATCTCGAAATGTTTCGACTTTAATCTCGAAATGTTTCGACTTTAATCTCGAAATGTTTCGAACTTTAATCTCGAAATGTTTCGACTTTAATCTGAAATGTTTCGACTTTAATCTGAAATGTTTCAACTTTAATCTTGAAATGTTTCAGACTTCAATCTGGAAATGTTTCAGACTTCAATCTCGAAATGTTTCAACTTCAGATCTCGAAATGTTTCAAACTTCAATCTCGAAGTGTTTCGACTTCAATCTCGAAGTGTTTCGACTTCAATCTCGAAGTGTTTCGACTTCAATCTCGAAGTGTTTCGACTTCAATCTCGAAGTGTTTCGACTTCAATCTCGAAATGTTTCGACTTCAATCTCGAAGTGTTTGAACTTAATCTAGAAATGTTTACAACTTCAATCTCGAAATGTTTCGACTTCAATCTCAAATGTTTCAAACTTCAATCTATCGAAATGTTTCGACTTTAATCTCGAAATGTTTCGACTTTAATCTCGAAATGTTTCGACTTTAATCTCGAAATGCTAGAATTTTATTTTATTTTTTACAGTTTTTTATTCGTTTATTTATTTATTTATTTATTTTACGTTGTGGTTTAGGGCTTCTGAAAGAGATGGTGGTTCTTAGCTAGAATAAGCTGTAACGATGGCCAGACTTTTATATGATGAGACTGTTTTATTTTGACCAGAAAGTGCATACAGCTGGATTCAATGGTT
This sequence comes from Hybognathus amarus, assembly GCA_030378365.1. NCBI lineage: Eukaryota > Metazoa > Chordata > Actinopteri > Cypriniformes > Leuciscidae > Hybognathus > Hybognathus amarus. The sequence goes on from JAQIUQ010007159.1 coordinate 445,195, forward strand.
CTATGTAATCAAAACAATCATGCTACTCTAATCCCAAAAAGAATCTAAAAAACTTTCAAATCTACCCTCAAATCTCTTATTATTTTGTGGTTTTAAGATTAAGACAATCTTAATCCATGAAAGTCAAGTGATCAAACACAACTGACTGTATTTTTAGATATTCTAGGTTGAAGTAGTAGTTCTGTGTGTGCAGACAATACATATCTCTTCAACAGTAGCCTACTCTACCTTTTAAAAGTCAGTAAAATTTTTCTGAAAGAAATTAATATTATTCAGCAAGCTGGCATAAAATTGATCAGGAAGTAAAGGTAAAGACATTTACTGACTGTAAAGTTGAGCGAAGTATAGAGTGATGCTGAACAAGACAATGAGTTTGCCGTTACAACTGCCAACAGGTCAGGCCATGACCTAGCCGTTAGATCACCATGCCAACAAAGACACATGTGTAGACAGAAGCTCGATTATTTGAGCAAATGTACCAATAACTCAAATAAGTTTTCCAACACATGGCACAGAACTGGAGACAATGGCCCCATACACATACAATTTCAAGTGTAACAGCACTGAAATCTGCCATGTTGCTATCTTTTACTAAGAGTCTGGATGTTTTATTGTTTTTTATTGATTGTTTTAGTCGATATGTGTATGTGGCTTGAATAAAAAATGACACTGAGATTCAGGATCCGCCGGGTTCTTGATTCTTTTTTTAACTTCTTGAGCAATGAACTGTCTCAACTTAAAAGAATAACCTTTGCACCCCAATGGGGAGGACTTGTCTTGCACTGTTTCTGAGGTTTGTTTTATTTCGGGTTAACCTTTTAACAACCCTTGCTATTTGAGCAACTTGTTGAAGAGTCTGTTTTTCCTGAATGGTCATACACACAGTCTTGGGACGTGAGCAACTGCACTTGATCTCCTGTCATTTATCTGATCTCCGGGAGTGTCTCCGGACCTTGTGACAGAGAAATTCTTCAATCAGATAATCTTGACATAACAAAAGATTTCAGACTGCATGTATGGAAAGTCTTGGAAAACATGATCACATAATTGATAGCTTGTAAATCCCACACACTTTACACTGAACATTAAAGCAAAGCAAATGATGCAGAATGTGTCTTGACAGGGGGAGGATGAAGGTTTAACTGTCTCATCTTTCTAATCTTCCATCAGCATCCCTCTTGGCTCACTCGACCCTCTCTCTCTCTCATCTCTATCCTCTTCTAAAGTCTGAACCCTCTGAAAGTTTGTCTTGAGCGTAAATGCTATGTTGGAGAACTGGAACTGAGGTTTCAAACGTCGCTGTGCACAGTTAAACAGGCACACGCTTTCGAACAACGACAACTCTATAATTCTGTGAGGACTCCACCCTGATGTTTGAAATATAAAGCTAATTCTCCAGTGTTAGTTTACACTCTTTATGGATCATATGTTTCAATGATTTGTTGACATAACATAATATTGTTTTGAGAAGCAAAGGTTTTGGAACAAAGCACAGGATTAATATTGTTTCAAAAGCAATCTAAATTGTGTTCTAAATGGTTCGACTTCAGTTTAACTAGTTTTGCTCAAACAGGAGATGCCATACCAGATTATTTATTGGCCTCTTTTATTGAGAGAGAAAGAGAATACACATGTGACATGTGAGGTATTGCAGGCACTAAGCCCTCTTTTCTAACATTTTCTATATATATATATATATATATATATATATATATATATATATATATATATATATATATATATATATATATATATATATATATATATATATATATATTATTATTATTATTATTATTTAAACATGATTCCATATGAAAATAGTGTAAACTATTTGCAAAACATTACACACAGTGATTTGCAAAACACTAAACACACTTGTATATATCAGACACAGAAGTACACTCACGTAAAAGATTATTAGGAACACCAAACTAATAATGTGTTTGACCTCCTTTCTTAATTCTAAGTGGCATTGATTTAAAAGGTGCTGAAAGCATTCTTTAGAAATGTTGGCCCATATTGATAGGATAGCATCTTGCAGTTGATGGAGATTTGTGGGATGCACATCCAGGGCACCAAGCTCCTGTTCCACCACATCCCAAAGACGCTCTATTCGGGTTTGAGATCTGGTGACTGTGGGGGCCATTTTAGTACAGTGAACTCATTGTCATGTTCAAGAAACCCATTTGAGATGATTCAAGCTTTGTGATATGTTGCATTATCCTGCTGGAAGTAGCCATCAGAGGATGGGTACATGGTGGCCATAAAAGGGATGGACATGGTCAGAAACAATGCTCAGGTAGGCTGTAGTATTTAAACAATGCCCAATTGGCACTGAAGGGCCTAAAGTGTGCCAAGAAAACATCCCGCACACCATTACACCACCACCACCAGCCTGCACAGTGGTAACAAGGCATGATGGATCCATGTTCTCATTCTGTTTACGCCAAATTCTGACTCTACGATCTGAATGTCTCAACAGAAATCGAGACTAATCAGACCAGGCAACATTTTTCCAGTCTTTAACTGTCCAATTTTGGTGAGCTCTTGCAAATTGTAGCCTCTTTTTCCTATTTGTAGTGGAGATGAGTGGTACCCGGTGGAGTCTTCTGCTGTTGTAGCCCATCCGCCTCAAGGTTGTGTGTGTTGTGGCTTCACAAATGCTTTGCTGCATACCTCGGTTGTAACGAGTGGTTATTTCAGTCAAAGTTGCTCTTCTATCAGCTTGAATCAGTCGACCCATTCTCCTCTGACCTCTAGCATCAACAAGGCATTTTTGCCCACAGGACTGCCGCATACTGGATGTTTTTCCCATTTCACACCATTCTTTTCACCGTTTTTTTTTCTGATTATTTTTTTATGTTTGCTGTAATTGTAAACTGTAGTGGATGCTAAAAGTGTTTTAGGTTAGCAACAGCAGTGTGTTTGGCAAAAGTGTTCCATTTTCCATTATCTGAAGTGTTGTACTGCTGTGGTGTGATTGTGCCACCTTGGTGTAGGGTTGTGCTACTTTGGTGTAGGGTTGTGCTTATTGTAGAGTTTTGACAAATCAGACCAAATCTGTTTTCAAAATTGTGCTAAAGCAATTGGAAAAAAATGTAAATAACATGCAAACATGCGGTTAAAGGTGTGGTGGTGCAAAATCACTCTTTTTTAAAGCACAGTCCTTTAGGAAATATATCTGCAGTATGCATCAATGTACAATGTGTTTCTGCAGTCTTTTAAAAATGTGTGCCTTAGTTTGTGCAATGAGCTTGATTATAAATATGTGGGTGGATCATTTTTGGTCTACTGACCTCAGATGATCTATAGCTTTATCGTTATCAATGTATTTGTACAGTATAAAGATCATTATGTCAATGGAATGTCCCTATAAAACACGACAAACCAACATGTGTGAATGTTGGGAAGTAGAAAGCGAGGGGGATAGGAGGGGAGAAAGTTGAGAGAGTTCAATCTTTTGGGGGTCTTTTGAAGGGGACCCCCTTTTATACCCCTTCTCTGAACACATACAAACAGAATTTGTGTAGTTGTAAGTATTGTTTTCCCTAAAAAAGTTCTTATTTCTGTTTATATTTCTACCTATATGATCTAGGTGTGTGTGTGTGTCTTTCTGCATGTGTTTATATCCTAAAGAATCCTAAAGGTATTTTTAAACTGATATTATACATACATATGCAGTTAAATAAATCTTGTTTGTGAAAGAAAGAAGAAGAAAGAAAGAAGAAGAAAAGAAAGAAGAAAGAAGAAAGAAAGAAAGAAAGAAAGAAAGAAAGAAAGAAAGAAAGAAAGAAAGAAAGAAAGAAAGAAAAAAGAAAGAAAGAAAGAAAGAAAGAAAGAAAGAAAGAAAGAAAGAAAGAAAGAAAGAAAGAAAGAAGAAAAAGAAAGAAAGAAAGAAAGAAAAGAAAGAAAGAAAGAAAGAAAAGAAAGAAAGAAAGAAAGAAAGAAAGAAAGAAAGAAAGAAAGAAAGAAAGAAAGAAAGAAAGAAAGAAAGAAAGAAAGAAAGAAAGAAAGAAAGAAAGAAATGTACATAGAGACACAAGGAGTTTGCGTGTGGCTCTTTGCCGGCTGTAAGCGTTGCTCGGATGATGACCCTATTGTCCAATCAGAGCTCCTGATTGTTGTGTACTTTTTGCTTTGAGGGGGCCCTGGCATGGACCCCAGCACCCCCATTACCCCAAGAAATAACCCCCTCTCCAGTCCATAATGAGACCCAAAACCAGTCCAAATCTCAACCATCCCTCCTCCAAATGAAGACTAAAGCCCTAGTCCACAACATCTTCACACACGAAACAGGCCTAAAATGGCAACAATAACATCTTATCTTATTATTTAAGGAAGACATATAGCATTGCATAGTTTACAGACTAAAGTTAGTTCAACTATAGTGGCTCACTCACGGTTTTTTTTTGTTTCAATTTGATTAAAAGGCAAACATATACTCAATGGTAGTTTCAGATGTGCAAAGTCTGTGTCTGCTGTAGGGGCTTATTTTAATTTGAACCTTATTGTGTTTGTGCATATGTTGTTTTTTACATGGCTTGGACCCAAACATTTGTTGTATTTCTCTGTGCGTGTGTGTGTGTGCTTGGACACAGAGTGTGCCCATTTTAAAGGGTTAGATCTGGACATGGGCCAAGCCTGAAGGGGTGACATGATAAAGAGAAGGACAGAAAAGATTCAAAGAAGGAAAAAGGAACCAATCCAAAAATGACAAGCCTTTTATAAACCTTATGGGAAATGTTCCCGACACATGCACGCGTGCACACTCACTTACCCAACATTCATGTAATGGCATTATGAGGTAGCAATATGCGCCATCTGCTGAGCGGAAAAAAGTTCTACAGCCTGATCCCTGACAAATAAAAGAATGCAGTACCTTCAGAAATGTCTTTTGCAATTTAGCAAACATTTTACCGAGCAATATACCTCATCCTAGTCCACATTTCCGGGGAAGAATTCTGGAGGGTTATGGGATCAGTTTAAAGTTTTAAAAAAAAAACTTCAGTTTTAAAGTTTAAACCTTCGTGAAGGTTGGGGTGTAGATTTGTTTTTATACAACTATGCTGTATGTTTCGGAAGAAAGAAAATAGGCTAACGTAAGAGCGCACACCTGAGTAGAGTACCAGTAGCCGACACAAGACTCGATCCTAAGAAAAGTAGGCCTACTATTCATCAATTTATTGTAGCAAACACCTAGGGGAGAGCGGGGCACAAAGTAACACTTTTTGACTTTGTCAATTTGTGTAAATCTACTTAGGGTTTAGAGTTTTTTTTCCCCACATTAATTTCCCACATGTCTAGTACAATTATGTGGTTTTGTTTTATTAATACAGTGTATACTTTTTTCTTGATTTACCCTAAAAGAATGGAAGTGAAATGTGACAACATGCCCCATAGGTGGGGTAAATTGTAACATGTGAGGGGCACATTGTAACATCACCATATGACAGCTTGAAATGCTATCCTGATCTGATCAAAAACATGCAAGTCAAACCAAAATATTTTCTTAATAAAATACAATTATTAACTTTTTCATACAAAATAACAGCATTTTTTAATAATTAAAAACAAACTAATTTTTGAGTTTGACAACAAACACATCGGAAAACACAGCTATACAGCATAATTCAAAAACAAAATAACACTTAATAATGTCTGAGCGTTGACTCTGTCTCTCATTTACATGTTTCTCATGTTTTCTCAATAGAATTCATAAAAGTATAGCATATAATATCATATTGTTAATAGGGGCACATTGTAACACAGTGCTACAACATGCCCAACTGCACAACTGTGATTTTAGTGTCTTCTGCTAGTTAGCGAAGCATGAAAGAACTAAATCAACGGTTAAACAACAGATTTGGAGATTAAAATAATATCAGATTTGTCTAATCTTTAAATAAACACAAAAAATAGAGACTGAAAAATTAACTTAATTAAGAAATGTAATTTTGCTATGGTTAAATGAACGTTCAGTGATAACTTACAAAGATTTTGGAATTTTGGCGCATTTTTTCTCTATATAGTGTTGAAATGGCAACTAGTAAATATACCAGTTTCGTCCATGCCAGCATGTGTGGAAGTATTTAAAATAAGCGTGTTACAACTAGCCAGCGTTACGTTGTGCCCCGCGCTCCCCTATATGTGGAAACAATATTTTCAAAAAAGTGTCTTGTAAGTTTAGATAGTTGTCGTTTGCCACAATAATTCACACATTTTGACTAATTTGAATCCCCTGAATATCCAAACTGTGTTATAAGTGTAACCATAGGGGGCGCCAAAAGCCGTTTTCTAAACTAAGCGATGAATTGCATTGTTTAAATGGATAGTTCACTTTGAAATTAACTTTTGATATGTTTTAGCTTTACCTCAGAGCATCCTAGATGTAGGTGTCTTTGTTTACACAGTATTTTCAATTTTGATATTTTTAGGTCAAACTGTTGTTGTCTGTCAGTCATACAATGGAGGTTGGGGCTTATGTGTCCACCTGAAAATACCGAAACATTTCACACCTAAACATATTTAGATATACAGGAAATCACAATGGAAGACGATTTCGATATTTAGATCTTCAAGGTGAAAGGTAAAACTTCCGAAATCTTTGTGTAAACAATGAGTGACGTACACGTGAGTAGAGAAATCACTTCCGGCGCATGCGCAGAGCCGAAGCACCCGTGCCTTCAGATCACTTGGACATGACCGTGATTACAAGAAAAAAAAACTGTTTATTTTCTCACGCAAACTGCTCGTTTCGTGTCTTAGGCCATCGATGTGTACTTACATTTACGAGTCATTAAATCGTGTTTAATTTGAACTTCTCTGTGCATGCTTTTTCAGGTGGACCCCCATACCTGCATTATATGAATGATAGACAACAACGGTTTGACCTGAAAATAACAAAATTGAAATTACTGCGGAAACAAAAAGACAAGCAGACGTACTGAACCAAGTACATCC
>JAQIUQ010007160.1:0-152500 GCA_030378365.1 Hybognathus amarus
GAGCCTCCATTTTTGCACTCAGATCTAAGTCCCATGGCCCTTGATCAGAATCCAGAGTTTCAAGAAAATCAAAATTTTGACCCAAAAAAAAAACGTAAGGGGTACCACTGTCGTTTTTTTTTTCGGGTCAAAATTTTGATTTTCTTGAAACTCTGGATTCCTAGAGGGCCATGTGACTTAGATCTGAGTGCAAAAATGGAGGCTCTAGACCTTTCCAGAGCTGAGATATTGAGATTTCACGTAGCATTTATGCCATTGTAAATATCTCAATATCTCAGCTCTGTATGCCATTATAAATATCTCAATATCTCAGCTCTGGAAGGGTCTAGAGCCTCCATTTTTGCACTCAGATTTAAGTCCCATGGCCCTCTATCAGAATCCAGAGTTTCAAGAAATCAAAACTTCCGACCCTCAAAAACGACAGTGGTACCCCTTACGTTTTTTTTTCGGGTCAAAATTTTGATTTTCTTGAAACTCTGGATTCTGATAGAGGGCCATGTGACTTAGATCTGAGTGCAAAATGGAGGCTCACACCTTCAGAGCTGAGATATTGAGATTTCACGTAGCATTTATGCCATTGTAAATATCTCAATATCTCAGCTCTGTATGCCATTATAAATATCTAAATATCTCAGCTCTGGAAGGGTCTAGAGCCTCCATTTTTGCACTCAGATTAAGTCCCATGGCCCTCTATCAGAATCCAGAGTTTCAAGAAAATCAAAATTTTGACCCGAAAAAAAACGTAAGGGGTACCACTGTCGTTTTTTTTTCGGGTCAAAATTTCTGATTTTCTTGAAACTCTGGATTCTGATAGAGGGCCATGGGACTTAGATCTGAGTGCAAAAAATGGAGGCTCTAGACCCTTCCAGAGCTGAGATATTGAGATCTCACGTAGCATTTATGCCATTGTAAATATCTCAATATCTCAGCTCTGTATGCCATTATAAATATCTAAATATCTCAGCTCTGGAAGGGTCTAGAGCCTCCATTTTTGCACTCAGATCTAAGTCCCATGGCCCTCTATCAGAATCCAGAGTTTCAAGAAAATCAAAATTTTGACCCGAAAAAAAACGATAGTGGTACCCCTGTACGTTTTTTTTTCGGGTCAAAATTTTGATTTTCTTGAAACTCTGGATTCTGATAGAGGGCCATGTGACTTAGATCTGAGTGCAAAAATGGAGGCTCTAGACCCTTCCAGAGCTGAGATATTGAGATTTCACGTAGCATTTATGCCATTGTAAATATCTCAATATCTCAGCTCTGTATGCCATTATAAATATCTCAATATCTCAGCTCTGGGAAGGGTCTAGAGCCTCCATTTTTGCACTCAGATCTAAGTCCCATGGCCCTCTATCAGAATCCAGAGTTTCAAGAAAATCAAAATTTTGACCCGAAAAAAAACGTACAGGGGTACCACTGTCGTTTTTTTTTCGGGTCAAAATTTTGATTTTCTTGAAACTCTGGATTCTGATAGAGGGCCATGGGACTTAGATCTGAGTGCAAAAATGGAGGCTCTAGACCTTCCAGAGCTGAGATATTGAGATTTCACGTAGCATTTATGCCATTGTAAATATCTCAATATCTCAGCTCTGTATGCCATTATAAATATCTAAATATCTCAGCTCTGGAAGGGTCTAGAGCCTCCATTTTTGCACTCAGATCTAAGTCCCATGGCCCTCTATCAGAATCCAGAGTTTCAAGAAAATCAAAATTTTGACCCGAAAAAAAAACGTAAGGGTACCACTGTACGTTTTTTTTCTGGGTCAAAATTTTGATTTTCTTGAAACTCTGGATTCTGATAGAGGGCCATGGGACTTAGATCTGAGTGCAAAAATGGAGGCTCTAGACCCTTCCAGAGCTGAGATATTGAGATTTCACGTAGCATTTATGCCATTGTAAATATCTCAATATCTCAGCTCTGTATGCCATTATAAATATCTAAATATCTCAGCTCTGGAAGGGTCTAGAGCCTCCATTTTTGCACTCAGATCTAAGTCCCATGGCCCTCTATCAGAATCCAGAGTTTCAAGAAAATCAAAATTTTGACCCGAAAAAAAACAGTAAGGGGTACCACTGTCGCTTTTTTTTCGGGTCAAAATTTTGATTTTCTTGAAACTCTGGATTCTGATAGAGGGCCATGTGACTTAGATCTGAGTGCAAAATGGAGGCTCTACACCTTCCAGAGCTGAGATATTGAGATTTCACGTAGCATTTATGCCATTGTAAATATCTCAATATCTCAGCTCTGTATGCCATTATAAATATCTAAATATCTCAGCTCTGGAAGGGTCTAGAGCCTCCATTTTTGCACTCAGATCTAAGTCCCATGGCCCTCTATCAGAATCCAGAGTTTCAAGAAAATCAAAATTTTGACCTGAAAAAAAACGTAAGTGGTACCACTGTACGTTTTTTTTTTCGGGTCAAAATTTTGATTTTCTTGAAACTCTGGATTCTGATAGAGGGCCATGGGACTTAGATCTGAGTGCAAAAAATGGAGGCTCTCAGACACCTTCCAGAGCTGAGATATTGAGATATTCACGTAGCATTTATGCCATTGTAAATATCTCAGATATCTCAACTGGCATGTATGCCACGTAAATATCTCAATATCTCAGCTCTGGAAGGGTCTAGAGCCTCCATTTTTGCACTCAGATCTAAGTCCCATGGCCCTCTATCAGAATCCAGAGTTTCAAGAAAATCAAAATTTTGACCCGAAAAAAAACGCAAGGGGTACCACTGTCGTTTTTTTTTTCGGGTCAAAAATTTTGATTTTCTTGAAACTCTGGATCCTGATAGAGGGCCATGTGACTTAGATCTGAGTGCAAAATGGAGGCTCACACCTTCAGAGCTGAGATATTGAGATTTCACGTAGCATTTATGCCATTGTAAATATCTCAATATCTCAGCTCTGTATGCCATTATAAATATCTAAATATCTCAGCTCTGGAAGGGTCTAGAGCCTCCATTTTTGCACTCAGATCTAAGTCCCATGGCCCTCTGATCAGAATCCAGAGTTTCAAGAAAATCAAAATTTTGACCCGAAAAAAAAACGTAAGGGGTACCACTGTCGTTTTTTTTTTTTGGGTCAAAATTTTGATTTTCTTGAAACTCTGGATTCTGATAGAGGGCCATGGGACTTAGATCTGAGTGCAAAAATGGAGGCTCTAGACCCTTCCAGAGCTGAGATATTTAGATATTTATAATGGCATACAGAGCTGAGATATTGAGATATTTACAATGGCATAAATGCTACGTGAAATCTCAATATCTCAGCTCTGGAAGGGTCTAGAGCCTCCATTTTTGCACTCAGATCTAAGTCACATGGCCCTCTATCAGAATTCAGAGTTTCAAGAAAATCAAAATTTTTGACCCGAAAAAAAACCGTAAAGGGGTACCACTGTCGTTTTTTTTTTTTTGGGTCAAAATTTTGATTTTCTTGAAACTCTGGATTCTGATAGAGGGCCATGGGACTTAGATCTGAGTGCAAAAATGGAGGCTCTAGCACCTTTCAGAGCTGAGATATTGAGATTTCACGTAGCATTTATGCCATTGTAAATATCTCAATATCTCAGCTCTGTATGCCATTATAAATATCTAAATATCTCAGCTCTGGAAGGGTCTAGAGCTTCCATTTTTGCACTCAGATCTAAGTCCCATGGCCCTCTATCAGAATCCAGAGTTTCAAGAAAATCAAAATTTCCACCCGAAAAAAAATCAAGTGGGTACCACTGTCGTTTTATTTTTCGGGTCAAAATTTTGATTTTCTTGAAACTCTGGATTCTGATAGAGGGCCATGTGACTTAGATCTGAGTGCAAAAATGGAGGCTCAGACCCTTCCAGAGCTGAGATATTGAGATTTCATGGAGCATTTATGCCATTGTAAATATCTCAATATCTCAGCTCTGTATGCCATTATAAATATCTAAATATCTCAGCTCTGGAAGGGTCTAGAGCCTCCATTTTTGCACTCTAGATCTAAGTCCCATGGCCCTCTATCAGAATCCAGAGTTTCAAGAAAATCAAAATTTCTGACCTCGAAAAAAAAAACGTAAGTGGTACCCCTGTACGTTTTTTTTTCGGGTCAAAATTTTGATTTTCTTGAAACTCTGGATTCTGATAGAGGGCCATGGGACTTAGATCTGAGTGCAAAAATGGAGGCTCTAGACCCTTCCAGAGCTGAGATATTTAGATATTTATAATGCATACAGAGCTGAGATATCTGAGATATTTACAATGGCATAAATGCTACGTGAGATCTCAATATCTCAGCTCTGGAAGGGTCTAGAGCCTCCAATTTTGCACTCAGATCTAAGTCACATGGCCCTCTATCAGAATCCAGAGTTTCAAGAAAATCAAAATTTTGACCCCGAAAAAAAAACGACAGTGGTACCACTGTACGTTTTTTTTTTCGGGTCAAAATTTTGATTTTCTTGAAACTCTGGATTCTGATAGAGGGCCATGGGACTTAGATCTGAGTGCAAAAATGGAGGCTCTAGACCCTTCCAGAGCTGAGATATTGAGATATTTATAATGGCATACAGAGCTGAGATATTGAGATATTTACAATGGCATAAATGCTACGTGAAATCTCAATATCTCAGCTCTGGAAGGGTCTAGAGCCTCCATTTTTGCACTCAGATCTAAGTCCCATGGCCCTCTATCAGAATCCAGAGTTTCAAGAAAATCAAAATTTTTGACCCGAAAAAAAAATCACAGTGGTACCACTGTCGTTTTTTTTCGGGTCAAAATTTTGATTTTCTTGAAACTCTGGATTCTGATAGAGGGCCATGGGACTTAGATCTGAGTGCAAAAATGGAGGCTCTACACCTTCCAGAGCTGAGATATTGAGATCTCACGTAGCATTTATGCCATTGTAAATATCTCAATATCTCAGCTCTGTATGCCATTATAAATATCTAAATATCTCAGCTCTGGAAGGGTCTAGAGCCTCCATTTTTGCACTCAGATCTAAGTCCCATGGCCCTCTATCAGAATCCAGAGTTTCAAGAAAATCAAAATTTTGACCCGAAAAAAAACTAAGGGGTACCACTGTACGTTTTTTTTTCGGGTCAAAATTTTGATTTTCTTGAAACTCTGGATTCTGATAGAGGGCCATGGGACTAAGATCTGAGTGCAAAAATGGAGGCTCTAGACCCTTCCAGAGCTGAGATATTTAGATATTTATAATGGCATACAGAGCTGAGATATTGAGATATTTACAATGGCATAAATGCTACGTGAAATCTCAATATCTCAGCTCTGGAAGGGTCTAGAGCCTCCATTTTTGCACTCAGATCTAAGTCCCATGGCCCTCTATCAGAATCCAGAGTTTCAAGAAAATCAAAATTTTGACCCGAAAAAAAAACGAAGGGGTACCACTGTCGTTTTTTTTTGGGTCAAAATTTTGATTTTCTTGAAACTCTGGATTCTGATAGAGGGCCATGGGACTTAGATCTGAGTGCAAAAATGGAGGCTCTAGACCTTCCAGAGCTGAGATATTGAGATTTCACGTAGCATTTATGCCATTGTAAATATCTCAATATCTCAGCTCTGTATGCCATTATAAATATCTAAATATCTCAGCTCTGGGAAGGGTCTAGAGCCTCCATTTTTGCACTCAGATCTAAGTCCCATGGCCCTCTATCAGAATCCAGAGTTTCAAGAAAATCAAAATTTTGACCTCGAAAAAAAATACGTAAGGGGTACCACTGTCGTTTTTTTTCGGGTCAAAATTTTGATTTTCTTGAAACTCTGGATTCTGATAGAGGGCCATGTGACTTAGATCTGAGTGCAAAAATGGAGGCTCTCAGACCTTCCAGAGCTGAGATATTGAGATTTCACGTAGCATTTATGCCATTGTAAATATCTCAATATCTCAGCTCTGTATGCCATTATAAATATCTAAATATCTCAGCTCTGGAAGGGTCTAGAGCCTCCATTTTTGCACTCAGATCTAAGTCCCATGGCCCTCTATCAGAATCCAGAGTTTCAAGAAAATCAAAATTTTCACCCGAAAAAAAAACGACAGTGGTACCCCTGTACGTTTTTTTTTTCGGGTCAAAATTTTGATTTTCTTGAAACTCTGGATTCTGATAGAGGGCCATGGGACTTAGATCTGAGTGCAAAAATGGAGGCTCTATACCTTCCAGAGCTGAGATATTGAATATTTCACGTAGCATTTATGCCATTGTAAATATCTCAATATCTCAGCTCTGTATGCCATTATAAATATCTAAATATCTCAGCTCTGGAAGGGTCTAGAGCCTCCATTTTTGCACTCAGATCTAAGTCCCATGGCCCTCTATCAGAATCCAGAGTTTCAAGAAAATCAAAATTTTGACCTCGAAAAAAAAAACGTAAGGGGTACCACTGTCGTTTTTTTTTTCGGGTCAAAATTTTGATTTTCTTGAAACTCTGGATTCCGATAGAGGGCCATGTGACTTAGATCTGAGTGCAAAAATGGAGGCTCTAGACCTTCCAGAGCTGAGATATTGAGATTTCACGTAGCATTTATGCCATTGTAAATATCTCAATATCTCAGCTCTGTATGCCATTATAAATATCTAAATATCTCAGCTCTGGAAGGGTCTAGAGCCTCCATTTTTGCACTCAGATTTAAGTCCCATGGCCCTCTATCAGAATCCAGAGTTTCAAGAAAATCAAACTCTCACCCGAAAAAAAACGTAAGGGGTACCACTGTACGTTTTTTTTTTTCGGGTCAAAATTTTGATTTTCTTGAAACTCTGGATTCTGATAGAGGGCCATGTGACTTAGATCTGAGTGCAAAAATGGAGGCTCAGACCTTCAGAGCTGAGATATTGAGATTTCACGTAGCATTTATGCCATTGTAAATATCTCAATATCTCAGCTCTGTATGCCATTATAAATATCTAAATATCTCAGCTCTGGAAGGGTCTAGAGCCTCCATTTTTGCACTCAGATCTAAGTCCCATGGCCCTCTATCAGAATCCAGAGTTTCAAGAAAATCAAAATTTTGACCCGAAAAAAAACGAAGGGGTACCACTGTACGTTTTTTTTTCGGGTCAAAATTTTGATTTTCTTGAAACTCTGGATTCCTATAGAGGGCCATGTGACTTAGATCTGAGTGCAAAAATGGAGGCTCATAGACCCTTCCAGAGCTGAGATATTGAGATTTCACGTAGCATTTATGCCATTGTAAATATCTCAATATCTCAGCTCTGTATGCCATTATAAATATCTAAATATCTCAGCTCTGGAAGGGTCTAGAGCCTCCATTTTTGCACTCAGATCTAAGTCCCATGGCCCTCTATCAGAATCCAGAGTTTCAAGAAAATCAAAATTTTGACCCGAAAAAAAAAACGTAAGGGGTACCACTGTCGTTTTTTTTTGGGTCAAAATTTTGATTTTCTTGAAACTCTGGATTCTGATAGAGGGCCATGTGACTTAGATCTGAGTGCAAAAATGGAGGCTCTAGACCTTCCAGAGCTGAGATATTGAGATTTCACGTAGCATTTATGCCATTGTAAATATCTCAATATCTCAGCTCTGTATGCCATTATAAATATCTAAATATCTCAGCTCTGGAAGGGTCTAGAGCCTCCATTTTTGCACTCAGATCTAAGTCCCATGGCCCTCTATCAGAATCAGAGTTTCAAGAAAATCAAAATTTTGACCCGAAAAAAAAACGTAAGGGGTACCACTGTCGTTTTTTTTTTCGGGTCAAAATTTTGATTTTCTTGAAACTCTGGATTCCGATAGAGGGCCATGGGACTTAGATCTGAGTGCAAAAATGGAGGCTCTAGACCCTTCCAGAGCTGAGATATTGAGATCTCACGTAGCATTTATGCCATTGTAAATATCTCAATATCTCAGCTCTGTATGCCATTATAAATATCTAAATATCTCAGCTCTGGAAGGGTCTAGAGCCTCCATTTTTGCACTCAGATCTAAGTCCCATGGCCCTCTATCAGAATCCAGAGTTTCAAGAAAATCAAAATTTTGACCCGAAAAAAAAACGTAAGGGGTACCACTGTCGTTTTTTTTTTCGGGTCAAAATTTTGATTTTCTTGAAACTCTGGATTCTGATAGAGGGCCATGGGACTTAGATCTGAGTGCAAAAATGGAGGCTCTAGACCTTCCAGAGCTGAGATATTGAGATTTCACGTAGCATTTATGCCATTGTAAATATCTCAATATCTCAGCTCTGTATGCCATTATAAATATCTAAATATCTCAGCTCTGGGAAGGGTCTAGAGCCTCCATTTTTGCACTCAGATCTAAGTCCCATGGCCCTCTATCAGAATCCAGAGTTTCAAGAAAATCAAAATTTTGACCCGAAAAAAAAACGTACAGGGGTACCACTGTCGTTTTTTTTTCGGGTCAAAATTTTGATTTTCTTGAAACTCTGGATTCTGATAGAGGGCCATGGGACTTAGATCTGAGTGCAAAAATGGAGGCTCTACACCTTCAGAGCTGAGATATTGAGATTTCACGTAGCATTTATGCCATTGTAAATATCTCAATATCTCAGCTCTGTATGCCATTATAAATATCTAAATATCTCAGCTCTGGAAGGGTCTAGAGCCTCCATTTTTGCACTCAGATCTAAGTCCCATGGCCCTCTATCAGAATCCAGAGTTTCAAGAAAATCAAAATTTTGACCTCGAAAAAAAATCGTAAGGGGTACCACTGTCGTTTTTTTTTCGGGTCAAAATTTTGATTTTCTTGAAACTCTGGATTCTGATAGAGGGCCATGGGACTTAGATCTGAGTGCAAAAATGGAGGCTCTACACCTTCAGAGCTGAGATATTGAGATCTCACGTAGCATTTATGCCATTGTAAATATCTCAATATCTCAGCTCTGTATGCCATTATAAATATCTAAATATCTCAGCTCTGGAAGGGTCTAGAGCCTCCATTTTTGCACTCAGATCTAAGTCCCATGGCCCTCTATCAGAATCCAGAGTTTCAAGAAAATCAAAATTTTGACCCGAAAAAAAACGACAGTGGTACCCCTTACGTTTTTTTTTCGGGTCAAAATTTTGATTTTCTTGAAACTCTGGATTCTGATAGAGGGCCATGTGACTTAGATCTGAGTGCAAAAATGGAGGCTCTAGACCCTTCCAGAGCTGAGATATTGAGATTTCACGTAGCATTTATGCCATTGTAAATATCTCAATATCTCAGCTCTGTATGCCATTATAAATATCTAAATATCTCAGCTCTGGAAGGGTCTAGAGCCTCCATTTTTGCACTCAGATCTAAGTCCCATGGCCCTCTATCAGAATCCAGAGTTTCAAGAAAATCAAAATTTTGACCCAAAAAAAACGACAGTGGTACCCCTGTACGTTTTTTTTGGGTCAAAATTTTGATTTTCTTGAAACTCTGGATTCTGATAGAGGGCCATGGGACTTAGATCTGAGTGCAAAAATGGAGGCTCTAGACCCTTCCAGAGCTGAGATATTGAGATATTTATAATGGCATACAGACTGAGATATTGAGATATTTCAATGGCATAAATGCTACGTGAAGATCTCAATATCTCAGCTCTGGAAGGGTCTAGAGCCTCCATTTTTGCACTCAGATCTAAGTCACATGGCCTTCTATCAGAATCCAGAGTTTCAAGAAAATCAAAATTTTGATCCCCAAAAAAAACGTAAGGGGTACCACTGTCTTTTTTTTTGGGTCAAAATTTTGATTTTCTTGAAACTCTGGATTCTGATAGAGGGCCATGTGACTTAAGATCTGAGTGCAAAAATGGAGGCTCTAGACCCTTCCAGAGCTGAGATATTGAAATTTCACGTAGCATTTATGCCATTGTAAATATCTCAATATCTCAGCTCTGTATGCCATTATAAATATCTAAATATCTCAGCTCTGGAAGGGTCTAGAGCCTCCATTTTTGCACTCAGATCTAAGTCCCACTGGCCCTCTATCAGAATTCGAGAGTTTCAAGAAAATCAAAATTTTGACCCGAAAAAAAAACGCAAGGGGTACCACTGTACGTTTTTTTTTTGGGTCAAAATTTTGATTTTCTTGAAACTCTGGATTCTGATAGAGGGCCATGGGACTTAGATCTGAGTGCAAAAATGGAGGCTCTAGACCCTTCCAGAGCTGAGATATTTAGATATTTATAATGGCATACAGAGCTGAGATATTGAGATATTTACAATGGCATAAATGCTACGTGAAATTCTCAATACTCAGCTCTGGAAGGGTCTAGAGCCTCCATTTTTGCACTCAGATCTAAGTCCCATGGCCCTCTATCAGAATCCAGAGTTTCAAGAAAATCAAAATTTCTACCCGAAAAAAAACGCAAGGGGTACCACTGTCGTTTTTTTTTCGGGTCAAAATTTTGATTTTCTTGAAACTCTGGATTCTGATAGAGGGCCATGGGACTTAGATCTGAGTGCAAAAAATGGAGGCTCTAGACCCTTCCAGAGCTGAGATATTGAGATTTCACGTAGCATTTATGCCATTGTAAATATCTCAATATCTCAGCTCTGTATGCCATTATAAATATCTCAATATCTCAGCTCTGGAAGGGTCTAGAGCCTCCATTTTTGCACTCAGATCTAAGTCACATGGCCCTCTATCAGAATCCAGAGTTTCAAGAAAATCAAAATTTTGACCCGAAAAAAAACGAAGTGGTACCCCTGTACGTTTTTTTTTCGGGTCAAAATTTTGATTTTCTTGAAACTCTGGATTCTGATAGAGGGCCATGTGACTTAGATCTGAGTGCAAAAATGGAGGCTCTAGACCCTTCAGAGCTGAGATATTGAGATTTCACGTAGCATTTATGCCATTGTAAATATCTCAATATCTCAGCTCTGTATGCCATTATAAATATCTAAATATCTCAGCTCTGGAAGGGTCTAGAGCCTCCATTTTTGCACTCAGATCTAAGTCCCATGGCCCTCTATCAGAATCCAGAGTTTCAAGAAAATCTAAAATTTTGACCCGAAAAAAAAACGACAGTGGTACCCCTTACGTTTTTTTTCGGGTCAAAATTTAGATTTTCTTGAAACTCTGGATTCTGATAGAGGGCCATGTGACTTAGATCTGAGTGCAAAAATGGAGGCTCTAGACCCTTCCAGAGCTGAGATATTTGAGATATTTATAATGGCATACAGAGCTGAGATATTGAGATATTTACAATGGCATAAATGCTACGTGAGATCTCAATATCTCAGCTCTGGAAGGGTCTAGAGCCTCCATTTTTGCACTCAGATCTAAGTCCCATGGCCCTCTATCAGAATCCAGAGTTTCAAGAAAATCAAAATTTTGACCCGAAAAAAAAAACGACAGTGGTACCCCTGTACGTTTTTTTTTGGGTCAAAATTTTGATTTTCTTGAAACTCTGGATTCTGATAGAGGGCCATGGGACTTAGATCTGAGTGCAAAAATGGAGGCTCTAGACCCTTCCAGAGCTGAGATATTTAGATATTTATAATGGCATACACAGCTGAGATATTGAGATATTTACAATGGCATAAATGCTACGTGAAATCTAAATATCTCAGCTCTGGAAGGGTCTAGAGCCTCCATTTTTGACTCAAGATCTAAGTCACATGGCCCTCTATCAGAATCCAGAGTTTCAAGAAAATCAAAATTTTGACCCGAAAAAAAAAACGACAGTGGTACCCCTTACGTTTTTTTTTCGGGTCAAAATTTTGATTTTCTCTGAAACTCTGGATTCTGATAGAGGGCCATGTGACTTAGATCTGAGTGCAAAAATGGAGGCTCTAGACCTTCCAGAGCTGAGATATTGAGATTTCACGTAGCATTTATGCCATTGTAAATATCTCAATATCTCAGCTCTGTATGCCATTATAAATATCTAAATATCTCAGCTCTGGAAGGGTCTAGAGCCTCCATTTTTGCACTCAGATCTAAGTCCCACTGGCCCTCTATCAGAATCCAGAGTTTCAAGAAAATCAAAATTTTGACCCGAAAAAAAACGACAGTGGTACCACTGTCGTTTTTTTTTGGGTCAAAATTTTGATTTTCTTGAAACTCTGGATTCCGATAGAGGGCCATGGGACTTAGATCTGAGTGCAAAAATGGAGGCTCTAGACCCTTCCAGAGCTGAGATATTGAGATATTTATAATGGCATACAGAGCTGAGATATTGAGATATTTACAATGGCATAAATGCTACGTGAAGATCTCAATATCTCAGCTCTGGAAGGGTCTAGAGCCTCCATTTTTGCACTCAGATCTAAGTCCCATGGCCCTCTATCAGAATCCAGAGTTTCAAGAAAATCTAAACTTCTGACCCGAAAAAACGGACAGTGGTACCCCTGTACGTTTTTTTTTTTCGGGTCAAAATTTTGATTTTCTTGAAACTCTGGATTCTGATAGAGGGCCATGGGACTTAGATCTGAGTGCAAAAATGGAGGCTCTAGACCCTTCCAGAGCTGAGATATTTAGATATTTATAATGGCATACAGAGCTGAGATATTGAGATATTTACAATGGCATAAATGCTAACGTGAAATCTCAATATCTCAGCTCTGGAAGGGTCTAGAGCCTCCATTTTTGCACTCAGATCTAAGTCACATGGCCCTCTATCAGAATCCAGAGTTTCAAGAAAATCAAAATTTTGACCCGAAAAAAAACGACAGTGGTACCCCTTACGTTTTTTTTTCGGGTCAAAATTTTGATTTTCTTGAAACTCTGGATTCCTGATAGAGGGCCATGTGACTTAGATCTGAGTGCAAAAATGGAGGCTCTAGACCCTTCCAGAGCTGAGATATTGAGATCTCACGTAGCATTTATGCCATTGTAAATATCTCAATATCTCAGCTCTGTATGCCATTATAAATATCTAAATATCTCAGCTCTGGAAGGGTCTAGAGCCTCCATTTTTGCACTCAGATCTAAGTCCCATGGCCCTCTATCAGAATCCAAAGTTTCAAGAAAATTAAAATTTTGACACCGAAAAAAAACGACAGTGGTACCCCTTACGTTTTTTTTTTGTGAAAAAATAAGTTCTGAGGGGGTTAACTGTAAAAAGGACAATATCAGATAATATATAATACATTTAATAACTGTAGTATAAGCTTTTAAAACGACTTCGAAAACTTTCTGGCTAGTAGTTTTTTAAGCCAACTTAAAGTTTTCTTTGTCTGCATTCTTGTTTGAGCTGATGTAAAGCATTGACCTGTGACCTCTCCCTGCTGTCCTCCAGAGTCCAGCTCATGCAGTACGTCATCTACGGCATCGCCTCCTTCTTCTTCCTGTACGGCATCATGTCCTCCTCGCCGAGGGCTTCTCACACCACCAGGCGCCGTGAAGGAGCTCCACGAATCGAGTTCAAGACCACGGTGTGCGGACGCTGCATCAGTGGGATGGTACGAACACACTCCGCTTCTGCTGCTCTCTTCAGTGTGTGAGGCTGATGTTAGAGCTCCAGTTCTGCTCTATATCAGCGTCAGTGTTTCCTGAACTCCGATTGAGTTCCTCACGGAACGAACACCGTCACAATATTCCTCAGTTAGGTCATTTTGACCTGAAAATTGAGTGTTCATTGAGAGGGTCCAGAAATTTTGTTCGCACTTGCACCACAATTCAAACTCAAATTCTAAAACTTTACCCAAAAATATTTTATAATGTCTACATGTGTGTGTGAATGCACAGTGAAGAGAACTGGCTTTAGGACCCAGCGGAACAGCGGCTCTATATAGAGATGTATAAGCCCATCTAGAGTCGTGAAATATCATGTGTTATTATTATTATTCCACAAGAGGGCAAAGACTTCAAATGTAAGATATTTAGAGCCGAATTAAATGAGTTATGCATGAAATTGTGTCTAAGTTGTAAGATTGTGAGGAATGTTCTTAAAATACTATTTATTTATTCTATTTTGATCAAATCTAGTCATTTAAAGGTAAATAATCTTAACAAAAAATGCATTAAAAATGGAAAAAATATTATCAATATGAAATAAAATAAGCTTTCTGGACAAAAAGAAAGTATAATTTTAGGGCTTTTGGGTCATTTTGACCCACGAAGGGGAAGATGAGTGTTAAATAATTAATGTGCAGAATAAAGGGGCAGGGCCTGGGTGAGTTGGTTAGTAGTGTGTTAAACTGGCGGTTATTGGAAAAGGGCGGACATTTCCCAAACACACTCAATCACAACACACCGATCCTGCCGACCAATCAGAGCACAGTGTGCTTTCAGCAGGAGGGGCTTCATAGAGACAGGAAGTGAACAGAGCGTTCCTGACAGACTGGGAAGAGACAGCCGCAACAATGGAGAATATGAGGAGAATAATCAACATTCAAGCAGGAAAACCTGTTCTAGTGGAGCCTGAACACATCGCGACTCTGATAAAGGGTCCAGTGTAGTTCAGAAATAATTAATTATATCCCATACAGTCGCTGTGGAGTCTGAAACCATTCTAGTTATTGTCTTTTTAATGTCTGGATGATATTACAGAAAATGTCACCTTTTAAACTAAGGCTTTAATCAACACAATGATCATAAATACTGTAAAACTGTGAAATATGACTCCAGTGTAAATCATCTGTTCTCTGTGTGAATATACAGTAAAGTGTCATTTATTCCTGAATGTTCATCATTACTCCAGTCTTTAGTGTCACATGATGAGAACAGCTGTAATAGAGTCGTTTGTTGATTGTTAACGGTCTCTCTCTCAGTTCGTGTTCCTGACGTACATCCTGGGAATCGCGTGGCTCGGTGTCTTCGAGCTTCTGCGGTTCCCGTGTTCTGTTCTACAACATGTGGTCGACCTGTGCCGCCATGCGCTCGCCGGTGGCCAACCCTCACATCCAGTCGACAGCATCTGTGTGGATGTGCGTCAGTACGGTACGGAAACGCTGTCAAATCACGACAATATGGCATTTTACTGAATATGTTTACTTCTGGGGAAGTTCGTGTAAGACAAATCTGCTCATATTTAGAGCAAATACTCGTGACCCTCATGATATATTGAATACAGCGCACTGCAGATATCTACTCGTTTCTGGCTTGAACACACACTTCACTACACACACACACACGTCACTACACAACACATAACGGCGCGCTTGTTCACTTGCATTGAAGTAATAGCGAATATTAAGAATCATTTGGTGAACAGAAAACTCATTTTTATCATCCAGCATCCGACATGTTCTGTTGATCTGTCCACATAAACACATGAAAACAAAACCTAAAATTATTTTGAACTTTTGCACAATATTAAAATTTTTTGAGTTTCACCTGTAATCTAGTTTATTAATACTTTTTTTTTGGCCAGTAGCAGTTCTGAACTGGCTGGTCACGCACTTGCGTCTGCATTGAAGGTTTACATTTAATCAATTCAGGTATTTCCTGGAAATCAAATGCAGTGTGTGTGTGTGTGTGATCGCTGACTGTGTGTGTCGAGAACCAGGGATTATCCCATGGAACGCCACACTCGGGAAGCTTGCGGGCTAGACACTCCAGGCTGCCTTACATCTGCAACACCAGTGAGGGTATGAACACACATGCTCTCCAGCGGCAGATATACATGATAAGACACACACGACAACACACATGGAAACACGCATGAAAACACGCATGAAAACACACATGAAAACACACATGATAACACGCATGATAAACACGCATGATAACACACATGATAACACACATGATAACACACATGATAACACGCATGAAAAACCATGAACACACATGATAACACGCATGATAACACACATGAAACACACATGATAACACACATGATAACACACATGATAACACACATGAGAACACACATGAAAACACACATGATAACACACATGATAACACACATGATAACACGCATGATAACACACATGATAACACCATGAAAACACGCATGAAAACACACATGATAACACACATGATAACACACATGATAACACACATGATAACACGCATGAAAACACGCATGAAAACACACATGATAACACGCATGATAACACGCATGAAAACACGCATGAAAACACACACTGAAAACACGCATGATAACACGCATGATAACACGCATGATAACACGCATGAAAACACGCATGAAAACACGCATGAAAACACACATGATAACACGCATGAAAACACGCATGAAAACACACATGATAACACACATGATAACACACATGAAAACACGCATGATAACACACGCATGAAAACACACATGAAAACACACATGATAACACACATGATAACACACATGATAACACACATGATAACACACATGATAACACACATGATAACACACATGAAAACACACATGAAAACACACATGATAACACGCATGAAAACACACATGAAAACACACATGATAACACGCATGATAACACGCATGAAACACACATGAACACGCATGAAAACACACATGAAAACACACATGATAACACACATGATAACACACATGATAACACACATGAAAACACACATGATAACACACATGAAAACACACATGAAAACACACATGATAACACACATGATAACACACATGAAAACACGCATGATAACACACATGATAACACACATGATAACACACATGATAACACACATGATAACACACATGAAAACACACATGATAACACACATGATAACACGCATGATAACACGCATGAAAACACGCATGAAAACACACATGATAACACGCATGATAACACGCATGAAAACACGCATGATAACACGCATGAAAACACGCATGATAACACGCATGAAAACACACATGATAACACACATGATAACACACATGATAACACACATGAAAACACACATGAAAACACACATGATAACACACATGATAACACACATGACAACACACATGATAACACACATGATAACACACATGATAACACGCATGATAACACACATGATAACACACATGATAACACACATGATAACACACATGAAAACACACATGAAAACACACATGATAACACACATGAAAACACACATGAAAACACACATGATAACACGCATGATAACACACATGAAAACACACATGATAACACACATGATAACACACATGATAACACACATGATAACACACATGATAACACACATGAAAACACACATGATAACACACATGAAAACACACATGATAACACACATGATAACACACATGAAAACACACATGATAACACACATGATAACACACATGATAACACACATGAAAACACACATGATAACACACATGAAAACACACATGAAAACACACATGATAACACACATGATAACACGCATGATAACACGCATGAAAACACGCATGAAAACACACATGATAACACGCATGATAAACACGCATGAAAACACGCATGAAAACACGCATGATAACACGCATGAAAACACACATGATAACACACATGATAACACACATGATAAACACGCATGAAAACACACATGAAAACACACATGAAAACACACATGAAAACACACATGACAACACACATGATAACACACATGATAAACACACATGATAACACGCATGATAACACACATGATAACACACATGAAACACACATGAAAACACACATGATAACACACATGATAACACACATGAAAACACACATGATAACACACATGATAACACACATGAAAACACACATGATAACACACATGATAACACACATGATAACACACATGATAACACACATGATAACACACATGAAAACACACATGATAACACACATGATAACACACATGATAACACACATGATAACACACATGATAACACACATGATAACACACATGATAACACACATGAAAACACACATGACAACACACATGAAAACACACATGATAACACACATGATAACACACATGATAACACACATGATAACACACATGATAACACACATGATAACACACATGAAAACACACATGATAACACACATGATAACACACATGATAACACACATGATAACACACATGATAACACACATGATAACACACATGATAACACACATGATAACACACATGATAACACACATGAAAACACACATGATAACACACATGATAACACACATGAAAACACACATGATAACACACATGATAACACACATGATAACACACATGATAACACACATGATAACACACATGAAAACACACATGATAACACACATGATAACACACATGATAACACACATGAAAACACACATGATAACACACATGATAACACACATGATAACACACATGATAACACACATGATAACACACATGATAACACACATGATAACACACATGATAACACACATGAAAACACACATGAAAACACACATGATAACACACATGATAACACACATGATAACACACATGATAACACGCATGAAAACACACATGATAACACACATGATAACACACATGATAACACGCATGATAACACGCATGAAAACACACATGAAAACACACATGATAACACGCATGATAACACACATGATAACACACATGATAACACACATGATAACACGCATGATAACACGCATGATAACAACACGCATGAAAACACACATGATAAACACACATGATAACACACATGATAACACACATGATAACACACATGATAACACACGCATGATAACACGCATGATAACACGCATGATAACACACATGATAACACACATGATAACACACATGATAACACACATGATAACACACATGATAAACACACATGATAACACGCATGATAACACACATGATAACACACATGATAACACACATGATAACACACATGATAACACACATGATAACACACATGATAACACACATGTATGCCTGATCTTCTGCTTGTGTGTGCAGTTCTACCTGTCCTATCATCTGTATATCGTGGCGTGTGCCGGAGCTGGAGCGACCGTCATTGCTCTGGTAAGTTTCTCATATGATCGCATATTAATGAGGTGTTTGTTCCTATTCCTCCTCTTTTTTTGCCCTTTCATTCCCAGCGCCATTTACTGCAAACCATGTGCTTAAGCCCCCGATCTAATGTTAGTTTGAGGAGCCGTGGGTTGCCAGCTTTAGCAGAAGCGTTTCTGCAGAATAATGCATGATTTGTGCTGTGAGAGCGTTAGATATTTTACTTTATTTTCCAATATTTATTCACATGCTTAATGCAACTTAAGACAACAGATTTAATGCCACGAAACTAGACCAGTCCCATTATAATCAGTAAAGCTGTCTACACTGGAAGCGTCTGGTGTCTGCTTACACCTTCAGTTCACAGACAGACTGTTTATATCAGTGACACACTGCACAACTACAGCTCACTGGTAGATTATTATCATTACTGAATAGTTTTTATTATTTCTTATTTTTATTTATTTTATCGAATTTTATTTCAGTTTTGTGTATTCTAATTGTATTATTTCTCTCATTTTAATTTATTGAATTTTATTTTAATTTTGTGTATTTTAATTTATTATTTCTTTATTTAATTTCATTTTATTTTAATGTTATGTATATTAATTATATTATTTCTTTCTTTAATTTAATTTAATAATTGTATTATTTCTTGAAAATAAATTTCAATTAAATAAAATTTAATACAAAAATAATAAAATTAAAATACACAAAGTTAAAATTCCATTAGATAAATTTCAAATAAATAACGAAATAATACAATTAAATAAGCTAAAAAATAAATGTTAAAGTAAAATAAAATAATTAACTTTATTATTTCATTATTTAATTTAATTTTAATTTTGTTGTGTTTTAATTTTATTTATTTATTTTAAAAAAATTCGTGTATTTAAATTGTATTTCTATAATTCAATTAATTAAATGATTTTTATTTTATTTATTTTTTTGTTACAAATATTCTTTTCACTGAATTTTATTTGTAGTGTATTTTTTAAAATAATTTCTGACATTAATTCAAAGCAACTCTGCTACGGAAGAGGATTAGGGCCAAGCAATAATTAAAAAATAAAACAATCTTGAGATTAAAGTCATTATAATGCGCAAAAAAAACTAGTTAAATTTTGAGAAAAAGTAGAAATACAATCTTGAGAATAAACTCATTAAATATCAACATTTTGATTTTTTTTCTCAAATTTAACAAGGTTTTTTTTCCTCGCAACAGGACTTATTTTCTCGAAATTTAACAAGTTTTTTCTCAAAATATGAACGACTTTATTCTCAATATTTAATGAGTTTATTGTCAAAGATTGTATTTCGACTTTTTCTCGAAATTTAACAAGTTTTTTCTTTAAGACACAACGTCTTTATTTCTCGATATTTTAAGAGTTTATTCTCAAGATTATATTTCGACTTTTTTCGCAAAATTGAACAAGTTTAATTTCGCATTATAATGACTTTAATCTTGAGATGGTTTTCATTTGTTTTTATATTGCTTGGCCCTAATCCTCTTTTGGTAAACTCGTGATGGTCTTTGCCTACTAATTTAAATATATTTTTCTAAAACTGTGTGTGCGTATATAAATGCATTTGCATATATTTGCATACTAACATTTTTTTGTATTCTAAATAACCTATGCAAAGTCGACAGTGTAATCTCACTTATTTCATCAATAGTCAAACTGTCCCTAAATGCGTTTCTTTCTTGCGTCTCATATTCTTTATTATCTCATATCTGTGCTTTCTCTTCCACCAGCTCATCTACATGATGGCTACCACGTATAACTTTGCTGTTTTGAAGTTTAAGAGTCGAGAGGACTGCTGCACTAAATTTTAACGCAGTTTCATCAAAGTGCCTAGACTGAGCAGCCACTGACAGTATGGACTAAAATAATAGAGATGAAAACAAATGAGAGAAACATTTCATTGCTTTTGACATGTAATGTGTAAATATAGGACTGTACACAGATGTAGGATCTCCGACGCATGGACTGTGTTGTTATGAAACGCTTGCCTTTGTTTTTCTGCGACCACTAGAAAAGCTTCATTTGAAGCCTAACAGAGTCTCTTTAACACAGTCTCTCCGGCGGAAGTGGGATTATTCGGCAGGACACACACGTGTGTGTCTCACATTCACTTTCTCTTTAGAGGTTCTGGACAATCCCTCAGAGTTCTGATCAGATTCAATATTTCAGTATTAAGGACATATTAAGTCAGAAGTATAAAAACTTGTATTTGAGGTGTGTATATAAATTACAATTAAATTAAAAACAATTTTGTATAAATCATCGTGAACACATTAATTAATTGATCAAAAAAATTATATTTCAAATAAATACTGTTCTTTAAAAATTTCTATTCATCAAAGAATCATGTATGACAGTTTCCACATAAATATGAAGTTTAACACTGATAATAATCATAAATGTTTGTTGATCATCAGATCCTCATATTAGAGTGATTTGTAAAGGATCATGTGACTCTGAAGACTGGAGTAATGATGAGGAAAATTCACAGGAATAAATTACACTATATGTGCTGATTTACATTATAATAATATCTCACAATTTTTACTGTATTTTTGATCATTGTGTTGATTAAAGCCCTGGAATTGTTGATCAGATAAAGACTTTTTTTCAAAATCAAAACTCGTCACTGACACCAAAAATGATGAATTTAAATAAGATTTAATGAGTTTGGCTTACAGAAGTACAAAGCGTTTAGAAACACACATTATAAGCTCTGGGGTTTTAGTTGAATCCCTCTATAGAGAAAACGAATGTGATTTTTACTTCCAGAATCTATTGGGGGAAATATATCATTTCTAAAGATGAATATTTGTGGATGTTGCCGGTGAACTCCTCGTTGAACCGTTTACAGTTCTCAGTGTTTTTATCATTCACTTGTTTTAAGCAGTATTATGAAGATTGTTGGTATCTTTATGGAGTTATTTTAAACACAGACCTTTCTCTGTCTAAATACAAATAAATCATTTTAAATTCTAAAAAAACATTTAGTTGCATTATCTGTAAGATTGAAAACTGGATCAGATATGATCAGAACTCTTGTCATGTATTATTATATGATTTGCTCATCATAACACTGTCTGCTTTACTATTAATAAACAGAAACATGCCGTCATTAGGATCGAACTGTGTCCTTTAAGGTCATTACTAAAATCTTTACATTATTATGATAATTGTAGCTTGTGATCAGAAGGGTCACGTGGGATTGTGCCAAACGCTTGAACTTTTTAAAGGCATTAATGTACAGCTAAAACTCAGCGCTTCTATTAAAGGGGTCGTGACACGACATCTCTCACTGCGCCGAACAAACATATAATCCTGCAACTGGCGTCCGGACGCCATTAGACCAGCGCATCCAGTCTTAAAGAGACAGTAGCCTTCGTCTAAGTGATGCTCAAACACTCAACTGCTTTTTTATCCTTATTATGAATCAGTTTATATTAAATTCATAGTTTTTTTTTATTTGATTGTTCAGTTTCGGTAGTATTTCTCACTACATTTTAAATAAACCTTTGCGATTAAACCTAACAAATCAAAAAATAAAGTAAAATGTTCCGCCTTGCTTTATTACAGAAGACTGTGTGTTATTATTGTATTCGGCTTATGTTTTATAATTTTAACTAAAATGGGAAGAAAATTTCAAGACTTGTTAACCCGTTTACCGCAGTCAAATAAAACAAAGTAAAGGTCTGTTCACACCGGGACGATTTTCGCGAGCGATATTTGCCGCCTTTTAACGCCTCGTGACTAAACAAAGGGCGCCAATGTGAGTGTTCAACACCGACACCGAAAACAGTACGTGTAAACGTGTCATTTAAAAAATAAAATAAAAACGTCTCGGGTTCGTTTTTTTGATTTGACGCACCACGTCAAAAACTATCCGACCAATGAAATTGGCTTCTGAAGTTACAGTAAAACACAACTTGGGGCGCTCAAACACAAAACGCTCTTGCAGAGCACACATACGTGACGGCGAAGAACATCGACACCAAATAGCGTCGCCGTCTACACTGCCGGGAGAAATAAGACGAGGAGAAGCGAGGCCAGATGAGCGTAGAGCTGCTGTTCTCGCGGGTGTCGGAACATAAGGAACTAAAACGTGACTGCGAAAAAACAAACAAAACAAAACAGGACTATTACTGTTTCACATGACAGCGCCATCTAATGTCAGGGAATGAGTTGGCATGTTCACTCGGCTTATCATCAGCGAAAATCGTGAACACAAAAAACGTGTTGAAAAACGCTGGCGAATAACGCGCGCCGATATTCGTCCCTACAATTAAAAAGCACTTATCAAATCGAAATTTGATTACAAATCTCATGGTGACACACATCCAGCGTATGCTAACATTAGCCGTTTCGCTACTGAACGCAAGTGGGCGGAGCTTACAGAGCGATGATTGGTCGATGTCTTGCTCTGGAGGCGGGAATATGCAAATGTATTTGCTTCAGTGATGTCACAGATCCCGTAATATCAAAAGGAGCTGTTTTTGGAGCGAAGCATCACGCTTCCTCGTGTCACGACCCCTTTAAACCTGATGCACACTAGCTAATGTCTACTAGCGAAGCATATCGCGGCTTCAGACGAGTGTCAGCGGTGGCTCAGTCTTCACGCCAGAGCTCGTGTCGCAGTGACTGAGATCAGCCGTATTGAATATTAACAGTCAGATTGCATGATTTCTTTAGTATTGAGTTTGTGTGGCTGTAGTTTCTCCTTTATAATGAATAAAGCTTCTGTGTTCAAACTGTCCTCAGTGGTCCTGATTATTGATCGCTCGAGCCGCTACTAACCCTCACCCGCTCCGCTTCAGTCCTCACCCGTGCTTTACACACGTCCTGATGTTCTCTAGACTACAGTAGTTTACAGTAGAGGAATAGTTTAGCTGAAAATAAACCTTGTGTCGTTAAACCGTATGCTGCTGTTATTACTGACTTCATGATGTTTTTAGTGACATTTCACTACCAAAAACACGTATAATCACACAGCACTGTATAGAAAGTTGTGTGAGTATACATACTATATAGCAAATCTCAAAATATAAAAAATGTGTTCCTATTGTTGCGAAATGAACATTTGCATTTATACATTTAGCTGAAACTTTTATCTTAAGCGACTTACAAACAAGAAACAAAAGTAATATGTAAAAGACTAAATATCAATATCATGATTTCCTGCTTTGAATCGATGTGTTGTGAAAAGTGTTATAGAAATACATGTTTGTAATAATTAGTGCATGTATTTAAAAAATACAACAGCATACAGGTTTGAACTGACATGAGTATATTTTCATTTATGGATGAATTATTCCTTCACAATGTGTTTGTGTGTGATTGTGTGTGTGATTGTGTGTGTGATTGTGTGTGTGTGTGTGTGTGTGTGTGTGTGTGTGTGTGTGTGTGTGTGTGTGTGTGTGTGTGTGTGTGTGTGTGTGTGTGTGTGTGTGTGTGTGTGTGTGTGGGTGGGTGTGTGTGTGTGTGTGTGTGTGTGTGTGTGTCAGCGAGTGAGTGACTGAGTGAGTCGGTCAGTAAGTGAGTCAGTGAGTGAGTGAGTGAGTCAGTGAGCGATTCAGTGAGTGAGTCAGTGAGTGAATGAGTCAGTGAGAGTGAGTGAATGAGCGAGTCAGTGAGTGAGTGAGTCAGTGAGAGTGAGTTAGTGAATGAGCAAGTGAGTGATTCAGTGAGTGAGTGAGTGAGTGAGTGAGTCAGTGAGAGTGAGTGAATGAGTCAGTGGGAGTGAGTGAGTGAGTCAGTGAGAGTGAGTCAGTGAGCGAGTCAGTGAGTGAGTGAGTCAGTGAGTGAGTTAGTGAATGAGCGAGTGAGTGATTCAGTGAGTGAGTGAGTGAGTGAGTGAGTGAGTGAGTGAGTGAGTGAGTCAGTGAGAGTGAGTGAATGAGCGAGTGAGTCAGTGAGTAGTGAGTCAGTGAGTGAGTCAGTCAGTCAGTGAGTCAGTGAGTGAGTGAGTGAGTGAGTGAGTGAGTGAGTCAGTGAGTCAGTGAGTGAGTGAGTCAGTGAGCGAGTGAGTCAGCAAGTGAGTCAGTGAGTGAGTCAGTCAGTCAGTCAGTGAGTGAGTGAGTCAGTGAGTGAGTCAGTGAGTGAGTGAGTCAGTGAGTGAGTCAGTCAGTGAGTGAGTCAGTGAGTGAGCTGAGTCAGTGAGTGAGTGAGTCAGTGAGCTGTAGTCAGTGAGTGAGTGAGTCAGTGAGTGAGTCAGTCGAGTCAGTGAGTGAGTGAGTCGAGTGAGTGAGTGAGTGAGTCAGTGAGAGTGAGTTAGTGAGTGAGTCGAGTGAGTGAGTCAGTGAGTGAGTGAGTGAGTCAGTGAGTGCAGTGAGTGAGTGAGTATGAGTGAGTCAGTGAGAGTGAGTGAATGAGCGAGTGAGTCAGTGAGTGAGTCAGTCAGTCAGTGAGTCACGTGAGTGAGTGAGTGAGTGAGTCAGTCAGTGATGTGAGTCAGTGAGTGAGTGAGTCAGTGAGTCGAGTGAGTCAGCAAGTGAGTCAGTGAGTGAGTCAGTCAGTCAGTGAGTGAGTGAGTCAGTGAGTGAGTCAGTGAGTGAGTGAGTGAGTGATTCAGTGAGTGAGTCAGTGAGAGTGAGTCAGTGAGTGAGTCAGTCAGTGAGTGAGTCGAGTGAGTGAGTGAGTCAGTGAGTGAGTGAGTGATTGATTCAGTGAGTGAGTCAGTGAGTGAGTGAGTCAGTGAGAGTGAGTGAATGAGCGAGTCAGTGAGTGAGTGAGTCAGTGAGAGTGAGTTAGTGAATGAGCGAGTGAGTGATTCAGTGAGTGAGTGAGTGAGTGAGTCAGTGAGAGTGAGTGAGTGAGTGAGTGAGTGAGTGAGTGAATGAGTGAGTCAGTGAGAGTGAGTGAATGAGCGAGTGAGTCAGTGAGTGAGTCAGTGAGTGAGTCAGTCAGTCAGTGAGTCACTGAGTGAGTGAGTGAGTGAGTCAGTCAGTAATTGAGTCAGTGAGTGAGTGAGTCAGCAAGTGAGTCAGTGAGTGAGTCAGTCAGTCAGTGAGTGAGTGATTCAGTGAGTAAGTCAGTGAGAGTGAGTCAGTGAGTGAGTGAGTGATTCAGTGAGTGAGTCAGTGAGAGTGAGTCAGTGAGTGAGTCAGTCAGTGAGTGAGTCGGTCAGTGAGTGAGTCAGTGAGCGATTCAGTGAGTGAGTCAGTGAGTGAGTGAGTCAGTGAGAGTGAGTTAGTGAATGAGCAAGTGAGTGATTCAGTGAGTGAGTCAGTGAGTGAGTGAGTCAGTGAGAGTAAGTGAGTGAGTGAATGAGCGAGTGAGTCAGTGAGTGATTCAGTCAGTGAGAGTGAGTGGGTGAATCAGTGAGTGAATGAGTGAGTGAGTCAGTGAGAGTGAGTCAGTGAGTGAGTCAGTCAGTGAGGGAGTGAGTGAATCAGTGTGTGTGTGTGTGTGTCTGAGAGTGAGTGTGTGTGTGTCTTCATACACTGCTGCTTCTCTGTCTCTGTTATTAACTCTCACTGGCCGTCACTTCGACTCTCTTCCAGATCCATTATCTAATGATCCTCTCTGCAAACTGGGCTTATCTAAAGGACGCCAGTCACACACACGCGTATCAGGACATCAAACTGAAGGAGGAGCGCGAGCTGCAGGACATCCAGGCGCGCTCCAAAAGAGTGTGTGAACTCCTACTCCTGAGGAACACACTCACTCTCATACACACACACACACACACACACACTGGAGGAGCGTGAGCTGCAAGACATCTAGGCGCGCTCCAAAGAGTGTGTGAACTCCTACTCCTGAAGACACACACACAGAAACAAACAGAGAAAAACACACACTCACTAACACATACTAATGCATCTGCTGCTTTCCTGTCCACTAACGCCGACTGCACACACACACACACACACACACACACACACACCCGTCTCTGTTCATCCTCTGGTTCGGTTCCCTCTCGAAGCGCTCTGAGATCAGCGACGGCTGCTTGAACTTTGACATGTTGCACTATTGGAAACACTAATCAGATTGTGTTGTTAACGAGGTGTGAGTGTAAACATGAATATGAGTGAAGTGCAAGCATTCGTTTCCCACTGATTCCCTCGGGACGCTTCTACATTTGTTATATACATGTTGCAAAATTTGAAAAAGATTCATTATTTTTGGAAACTATTGCATTTAAAATCCAATTTTGTGCAAAAATGCCTTCATCTTTGCACATGTTTTGAGTGCACTGCATTGTGGGATACTGTCCCTCTGTGTTTTCTGGGTTTAGATTGATGACGATGACCACTGAAACAGTCACACTACCTCACACACACCACTCTATTATTCAGCTCATAATTCTGTGTGAAAGTACTGAGAGAATCCCAGAGTTCATTTTCTGAACTGAGTAGAAGTGTAACGTTTATACTGTCCCCAAAACAAACGCATGAATGAATGATTAAAACATGACAAATTAAAGAAATGATATTTTACATGTAATGCTTATGAAGTGTTGATGTCTAATGCATTAGAAAGGCTTTATTTCTATTGTAATTCTCATTATTTTGATGTTTTTGTTTTTAAACAGATAATCTTGCCATGATTGTCCAAATACTTTTTTTGTATGAAAGCGTTGAGATATGGAGGGTTTGCCCAGTTTTTTTGTTAATAGTGCGTCTGAACCTCATCATGAATATGAACTCTGACCTGCAACTTTTGTTTGGGGGAGGATAAAACTAAAGTAACAAAACATGCAATTGTAAATCCCGCCGCTCTTCTTCATCGTTATATTGACAGCATTTGCCAGATTTTAACATTATAATGCGCTTTCTTTTCAGTTTTAGTTTTAGTCCATGTAATGTTTATTGCTTTTAATTTGATTCGTATATGAATTCTGTGTAATATCGCTTTTTAACCATTATTCTTAGGGAATTCCCTTAGTTTTACTTAAACTGCTATTTTGAATTAAAATAAATAAAGGCAAAAAATAAATGACAAAGCGCAAATCTATAACGCATCGGCCTCTTTTATAAGGAAAGTTCTCGTGTGTGTGTGTCTGTGTTTTGAATGCTTTAATCAGTGGCGCTGTACATTAAGGTGGATTTGTGAATATTAACAACTGTCCAAAACTGATGATTTGATGTCGGCGACATCGTGTTCAGCCCTTCAAACAAGCTGTTGGATTTTATACAAAAATACAAATATAATAAAAGACTCTTCTTTCAGATCAGTCAATGAGTGGGTCATTATTTGTGTCTTTACAACTACCTTTATTTCTACAGCGCTAAATACAGTCAGCTAATGCAGACGTCATCAAATATGACAATAATTCACACTGCTGGAAATACTCATTATTCAGTCTCACCCTCATTAGTAAGACAGGTGAAACTCATTTATTTCAGTAATTCAACTTAAAAAGGTGAGACTAATATATTATATAGACTCATTTACATGCAGAGTGAGATATTTCAAGCCTTTATTTGTTATAATTGTGATGATTATGGATTATAGATATGAAAACCTTTTATATAAGATTCTAATTTTGAATTTGGGGTTTTCATATCTAGTCATAATCATCACAATTATGACAAATAAAGGCTTGAAATATCTCACTCTGCATGTAATGAGTCTATATACTATATTAGTTTCACCTTTTAAGTTGAGTTACTGAAATAAATGAACTTTTGCAGGATATTCTATATTCTTCACCTGCGCTACTGAATAATAAGAGAACTTTAAACATTTCTTCGGTCTCTCAGTAAACACAGCACTCGCACAGAGTCGTGTGTAAAGCAGGAGGAGCTCCACAGAGACGAGCGAGCGCTGGGTGTGTTTCACCAGAAGTCGTCGTCCGGCTCGGTGTGTGACGTCACGCCGGCGCTGAGGAGCGAGAGAAGGGTTAGCATGAAGCGTTCCTCACAGGTGAACACACACACACACCAGACCTCACCTGTGCTCGTCGCGCTCCGAACAGGAGGACGTCCTCTTCACTTTGGTGTTCTGATGCCTCTTTCTTTGGACTCTGAAAGTTCATTAAAAGAGTCAAACATCTCGCCTTACAATCAAAAGAAATTACATTATACTTCGGTTATGAGAAGATTAAACCCTTAAAGTCCCCCTGTGGTGTAAATCCAGCGTTTAATGTTGTTTGTGTGTATGTGGTGTGTTTAATACGCTTTAACACACACATGTGTAAGTTGATAAGTGGACAGCATTGCTGAGTATTTTCCTCCTTAAGTGTGTAAGTGTTTCTGTGAGTGTGTGTTAATGAACCTGATCCTGCATGAGCATCATCATGTACTTCTGAAGCGGATTGGCCACATCAGCTCCTCCTCTAATCGCTGAGGTCGGTAACGTCACGTGACCTTCTCTCCGTCTTCTGCTGGTTTCTCATTTTGCTCCTCCTGAAAGCAGATCACAGAAATCATCAGTCAAAGGACACACAGCTAGAGCGACTCTAACACACACTTCCCTCACAATGACCCGGAGACTTAAAATTACACGCTTTCTTTATATCAATTTTTTTTTATTTTGTTGTTATTTTGTATTTTATTAACCTTTCATTTACCAATTTAAATGACAAGATTTGATCAATAAAAATAAATAAATATGCACATTCTTCACAATCTTTCATGTTAAATTCAAAATAACACAATTTCATGCATAACTCATTTAGTTCGGCTCTAAATATCTTACATTGGGAGTCTTTTACGGTGGCGTATTGCATTCACTTGAAGAAAAAAATCTACTCTGTTTTTCTGAATTAATGAGTTAATTTTTCATGAAATTTTTTTTGCTCCGTTTTATTGCTATGAAATATTTTTCTCATGAAAAATTAACTCATTAATTCAGAAAAACAGAGCAAAAAAAAAATTATCATGAAAAATTAACTCGTTAATTCTGAAAAACATAGCAAACAAATTTTTCGAATGAAAAATTAACTCGTTAATTCAGAAAAACAGAGCAAAAAAAATTTCTAATGAAAAATTAACTCGTTAATTCAGAAAAACAGAGCAAAAAAAATTTCTCATGAAAAATTAACTCGTTAATTCAGAAAAAAAGAGCAAACAAATTTTTCTCATGAAAAATTAACTTGTTAATTCAGAAAAACAGAGCAAAAAAAATTTTTCTCATGAAAAATTAACTCGTTAATTCAGAAAAACAGAGCAAAAAATTTTTCTAATGAAAAATTAACTTGTTAATTCAGAAAAACAGAGCAAAAAAATTTTTTCTCATGAAAAATTAACTTGTTAATTTCAGAAAAACAGAGCAAAAAAAATTTTCTCATGAAAAATTAACTCGTTAATTCAGAAAAACAGAGCAAAAAATTTTTTCTAATGAAAAATTAACTCATTAATTCAGAAAAACAGAGCAAACAAATTTTTCGAATGAAAAATTAACTCGTTAATTCAGAAAAACAGAGCAAAAAAAATTTCTCATGAAAAATTAACTCTGTTAATTCAGAAAAACAGAGCAAAAAAAAATTTCTCATGAAAAATTAATTCGTTAATTCAGAAAAAAAGAGCAAACAAATTTTTCTCATGAAAAATTAACTTGTTAATTCAGAAAAACAGAGCAAAAAAAATTTTTCTCATGAAAAATTAACTCGTTAATTCAGAAAAACAGAGCAAAAAAATTTTTCTAATGAAAAATTAACTTGTTAATTCAGAAAAACAGAGCAAAAAAATTTTTTCTCATGAAAAATTAACTCGTTAATTCAGAAAAACAGAGCAAAAAAAATTTTCTCATGAAAAATTAACTCGTTAATTCAGAAAAACAGAGCAAAAAAAATTTTCTCATGAAAAATTAAC
This sequence comes from Hybognathus amarus, assembly GCA_030378365.1. Lineage (NCBI taxonomy): Eukaryota > Metazoa > Chordata > Actinopteri > Cypriniformes > Leuciscidae > Hybognathus > Hybognathus amarus. Next base: position 30,599 of record JAQIUQ010007160.1, read on the forward strand.
TCGTTAATTCAGAAAAACAGAGCAAAAAAAATTTTCAAATGAAAAATTAACTCATTAATTCAGAAAAACAGAGTAGATTTTTTTTCTTCAAGTGAATGCAATACGCCACTGTAGTCTTTGCCCTCTTGTGGAATAATAATAATAACACATGATATTTCACGACTCTAGATGGGCTTATATCTCTATATAGAGCCGCTGTTCCGCTGGGTCCTAAAGCCAGTTCTCTTCACTGTGCATTCACACACACATGTAGACATTATAATATATTTTTTGGTAAAGTTTTAATCTGAAATTTCAACATTTTGAGGGTTTTCTATGTGAACTGAAGCATTCCTCAGCAGCTCACACTGACCCGAGGGAACAGATGTCACTTTTTTAAATTTCAATCACAAAACTCCTTGAATACATTCAATTTGTGTGTGTGTGTGTGTGTGTGTGTGTGTATTCAGGGTTGAGTGCGACACAGCCCCAGTGTCTCTGGACCCTCTGATGAACACTCAATGGGCTTTATGCACAGCTGCACTACTTCCTGAACTTAAGCCAGCTCCTTGTTTCCTGTCTGCCATTATTGGACAAATTGATTAGTTCAGGTGTGTCTGACCTCAGTAGTCACGGCAACAATAATCAGACACACCTGAATTAATCAAGCTTGTCCAATAATGGCAGACAGGAAACAAAGGAGCTGGCTGAAGTTCAGGAAGTAGCGCAGCTGTGCATAAAGCCCATTTAAGAAATAAAGAAGTGTTTGAGGTCAAAATCCCCCGAGGGAATGATGAGTGCTGCAGGTGTGTGTGTGTGTGTGTGTGTGTGTAGTAAGACACGTCACCGTCTCCTGCTGGAGTCTCTCCATCTCTCTCTCTCTCTCCTGCGCCTCCTCTCTCTCCCTCCATCTCTTCTCCTCTTTGCTCTTCCTCTCCTCCTCCCAGCGCTCCTCCTCTCCTCAGGCCGCTCTCTGGTTGCGCGGGTGATGATGATGATGATGATGATGATGAAGGTGGAACATCTGAAACACATCACACTCGTTTATATCCAGTGATTTCAGAACTCAAAGAGGAAGAGACTGAAGATCTGACTCACCCTGATGATCCTGGAGTCTCTCGAGGAAACACTCCTGATCTGTGGACACAACTGAACACACACACACACACACACACACACACACAGGTTATTTAAGAATAACAGTTATTTGTTGTAGTTTGCTCTTGTTCAGCAGAAGACTCTGATCATGTCCACTGCTGGTCAGAAGATTGAGGTCGGGCAGATTTAGTCTCTTCTGATCATCAAGGCTGTGTTTATCTGATCAGAAATACAGGAACACAGTGAAACAATCTTCCTGAGCCCAATCTTCTGACCAGCAGTGCATCCTGGGAAACTGAACTCCTGCTCCTCCCAGAATGCCGCTGAATGCTCACGTTGAATGGGGTCGGTGAGGTCGTGGAGCGTGATCTTCTCGGGTTGAGGAGACGACTCCTGTGATGAGCTGGATCTGATCTCCTGCAGTTTGGGCGGACTGAGATTCAGAACAAATAAATCATGTGATCAGACACCGGAATATTCCACAACACACCAACAACTGTCCTTATGAGTCTTTAAGTGTGTGTATGGTGTGTGCATTGGCGTCTTTAACGTGTGTGTTTCGTGGTCTTAAAGAGTGTGTTGGTGTGTCTTAAGTGTGTGTGTATGTTGATGTGTTGTTAAGTGTGTGTGTTGCATTTAAGCATGTAGCGTTTTGACGTTACTTTAAGCGTGTGCTGGCGTGTCCTTAAGCGTGTGTGTTGCATGTCTTTAAGCGTGTGTGTTTGTGTGGTGTGTGTGTGCACCTGCAGCTGTGGCGTGTGGTGCTCTTCATCCTGGGGCTGCTGGGACTGAGTGTGTGTGTGTGAAGTCTCTGGAAGAGCTCGTTTCTCCAGCAGGGATCGGGGAGATCTCTCTCTCTCTCTTGCAAACACCAGTGCCGCTCGCCCACTGTCAGAGATCCTCCTCCGCTCTGATCAACACACACACACACACACACACAGCAAAGCATTAGTTCACTTCAGAATTAAAACTCCACGTCACCCAAGACGTTCACTCGCTGCTGTTACTCCAGATCCGCCTTAGTCCCGTCATTTTAAGCCAAAATGGGGTCAACCTTGAACAAATTGCAACAGAAGCAAACTCAACTGATTTTGAATCCTCAACATGTCCAGAGTAAGGAAAAAAAGCCCAGAAAGAATCTCATTAGAGGAAGTTCAGACAAAGACTCAAATATATCCCTATAATATATCCCATTCATTCGCCTCTTCATTCTGTTTCTCACGTGAATAGGGTCAAAACTTTAACCTTTAGATATCATCATGAAAATCACTGAGTTGATTACTTACATCAAGACAAACAAAACATGTATTACAAGTTTTTCAAAAATTGTTTGTTAACATGGACAAATGGTGCATAATCTAATTACATATGTGCTAATTTGCATAATTATCCAAACAGATCTAAACATTGGGTATAGCAGGTGAAAATGTTTTTTTAACAGTAAACTATTTAATATTAAGGTCTGAATGGAACCCATTTAGGCCACCCATGAACATTATTGCAGGAAGAAGTACTTTAGGACACAGCTTTTATTAATGATTATGTCAGAGATTAGAAAACCGCTATTAAAAGTTTAACGTGGCTTGCATAGTCTATAGCTTATTAACCCTCAGGTGCTCTTCGGTCATTTCTGACCGAAAAATTTTCTGTTTTGAAATTTTAAAAATCACAGCTTCATCCGAATGTTACAAACTCTGATGACTTTTATGGCATTGGGTATGTGAACGCAAAAAAAAATTGAGGTCATGATCCTAGAGTGGTCGTAAAAAAAATAGTCACACTTGTGCTCTTCGGTCAAAAATGACCTGCCATAGGAAATGAATGGGAAATTGACAAAAACACAAAAAATTCTATGAATTTTTGTTTGTACAATCTACAAATCGGCCACAATTCTAAGAAAGTACACCGCAGGAAAGGGGTGACACTCTACAACATCCAGAGTGCAAAACAGACACACCCACTAACACACACACACACACACACACACACACATACAAACACACTTTTATACACATACACAAATACATTTTGATTACAAAAAGTATGTTTTGAATTTTTAAAAATCACAGCTTCATCGCAATGTTACAGAAACTTGGTGACTTTTATGGCATTATGTATGTGAACACATAAAAAATGTAGGTCATGATCTGAGTAGGCTAAGTGATTTTAAAAAAATAGTCACACTTGTGGTCTTTGGTCAAAAATGACCCCATAGGAAATGAAAGGGAAATTGTCAAAAAGAGAAAAAAAAGTGAATTTTTGTTTTTTTGTCAATTTTTTTTTATAAGAAATAGTTTTTATTGTTTCAATAAAATGTATTGTTTATTGTTGATATTGTTTCAACTATATATATTCAAATCCACCAACAACAACAAAAAAATGTGTTCATAAACAGCTGGGGAATTCACATGCCTCTCCATAGAGAGCTGTACATGATATCTAGTGGTTACACCATGATTCTACGCTTTTTCTCTATACTGTAACCAGATGGTGCTAATTTTCTTCAAAACATTTTTTTTTCTGAAGGCCTAGACTCTATATTAAACTAAAATACTGCATTACATTTTTTTTGAAAAAAATATATATATATATATATATATATATATATATTTTTTTCCATGGCAAAAATAAACCATAAATATTGCATAAATATTAATAAATTCAATTAAATTGTCTCAAAATACTAAATTAAAAAGAATAAATATTATAGAACAAAACATAAATTGCATTGGTTTTACTGGGATGGAGAAAGTTTCATTTTTAGGTGTCCGGTCACTTTTGACCGGGAAGATAACAAGTGTGACTCCAAACGAAGAGCACCTGAGGGTTAATATGATGTTTACTGAGTTTGATCTTTTAATATTACTGTCTTAGTACAGTAAGCCACGTTAAGCCTTTTTAATGTTAAGCGTTTTAGAATGTCCCAACATAACTACAATGCATTCTTTAATTCCCAGTCTTGAAATGAATACAAACCTTAACATAACGGACAGTGTTCAAACCACAGTAAATAATCATACTAATAAAGTATATGTACAAATCTGCTGAGCTCAGAATATAAACTCAACACGTTTAATTACACGTTAAGCAAATTGCCGTCAAATGAGATCTCAATAAATGGACGCGCAAATTATCACTAATACAAAATAAAACAAATGTATTACACAAACAGTCTCTATTTGTACAAATCGCTGCACATTCGTTAAATTCTGAATTTTGCACACATAACTGAAAGCAATTTGTTTGTGGATATAGTAGCCTAATGAAAACATACATTTATCAAGTTCACGGATAATTGTGCGTGCATTATTAATACTAAAATCATAATAATAGTATACTACAAAAATCAGATAGCTAATATAAATGCAAAGCGTTTAATTTTCCTCCCTTAGAAACTCATTATAAAAACGCTAAATGTAGCTTAATGCATATTACAATGTCCCCTTATTATGTCGAAATAACAAGATATTTATGTCGTTATAACGAGATATTTATGTCGTTAAAACGAGATATTTATGTCGTTAAAACGAGATAATTATGTCGTTTTAACGACATAAGATCTCGTTATTACGACATAATTGAGGGAGAAAAATAATATGTATGTGGCAGCAATGCGTCACCGTATTTATGAACATGTGTTCATGTTTTATGTGTTTATTTTTTGTGGTTATGTGTTTATGTTTTGTGGTATGTTATTTTTCTCTGCTTATGGTTTTACTGCTTGTACAGCACTATGGTCAACTCTGTTGTTTTATTCAGAGCTTTATAAATACATTTGAATTTATGCAAATTAGCACATATGTAATTAGATTATGCACCATTTGTCCATGTTAACAAACAATTTACGAAAAATTGGTAATACATGTTTTTGTTTGTCTTAATGTAAGTAATCAACTCAGTGATTTTCATGATGATATCTAAAGGTTAAAGTTTTGACCCTATTCACGTGAGAAACAGAATGAAGAGACGAATGAATGGGATATATTATAGGGATTAGTATTTGGGTCTTTGTCTGAACTTCCTCTAATGAGATTCTTCTGGGCTTTTTTTCCTTACTCTGGACATATTGAGATACAAAATCAGCTGAGTTTGCTTCTGTTGCAATTTGTTCAACTTTTTCGTAAAATGACTGGACTACCTGTGTTGTTATTGCCGAAAGTCTCTGAAGCTCATGTGGAGACTCCTCCTCTTCTGAACGGAGGCGAGAGCTAAAGCTCATTTGCATTTAAATGAACACAGACAAAAACGGGGCGTTTTTACTCACACAAACGGACAAATTTGAAGGAGCTATAGTAAATGATCTGGTATTTTGAGCTGAGGTTTCACACACACATCCTGTGGACGCTGTAGATCTGGTGGAAAGGGGCGTAATGTCTCCTTTAAATGGGGCGAGATGGTGAAATTCCAATAAAACACACACCTGTGCCAAACTGTGTGCGGCTGGCATTAACACAGAGTTAGACAAAGCACATTTTGTCCAGATGTTGCTGTAGTTATAGCGTTACCTTGCTCGTGTTTGCTGCGGGCCCCTGTGGGAGAGAGACGTCTGGGCGAGGGGAGGGCTTCGGCTCAGTCTGTCCACGGGGCCCAAACTCACTCCGCAGGTTCTGGGCCCTCGGCTCTGATGGCTCCTGTACGCCTCCTCCAGTCGCTCCGCCTCCACCTCCAGCTGCCGGATCCGGGCCAGAGCGCGCTCACCAGGCCTGAGTCATGTTCGGGGGCCTCGCCGCGCAGTCCACCGGCCCCTGACGGCCCCCGCTTCACACACATCAGCAGCACTCACGCGGCCTGGGCCTCCAGGCGGAGTCTGCGTACAGGTCAGGGGTCACACTGAGAACAGACGGCTCTAACAGTGGAGGCTTTCGAGGACCTCGGTTCTCCAGAGCTGAGAACGAGAGAGAGAGAGAGAGAGAGAGAGAGACCTAAAACCCCAAATGAAAGATCTACACTATGAAAGATCCGGGTTCCTCACTAGTCCTTCCTGACCGTTTGTGATTTGTACTCAGTAATTTAGAATGATTCAACGATTCATTGAAAAAACTCGACTCATTCTGAACGATTTCATTTGTGAATCACTCTTTTTAGTGTGATTCACTTTGGATTTGAATTTCATTCAGTAGACGTTCCGCAGTTTGATTTAAATCCTGTTTAATGTTGACGATGGCATTATTCCAGAAGTGATATCGGTATGCATGTTTCTGTTCAGCGCGGTGTTGATCAGGAGATGAGCACTCTTTCAGGAGAGATGGGTAACAGCGCGCCCTGACCGTACCACAGACAAACACTGAGAGTTACGTTAACGGCGGGAAAGAGTTAATACACACTGAATAAAAGAGTGATTCACAAATGAATCATTGAGAATGAGTCGAACGAGTCGTTAAAGAGAACTCAGTATGGTTGAGTTTCAGTCTCCTCAGAGTTCGTTCTTCACTTCCTGTGCGCCGTGGGAACAGCACTGACAGAAGATGAGTGTCAGATCGAACTGAGAGGTTGTGTGTGACGGACGCGAGCGAGTGTGTGGACGAGACCTTGCTGTGTGTGTTGGAGCTGGAGCTGGGAGTTGGTGTGTGTGTGTGTTCATCCATGCGGTGCGTTCCTCACACTCCTGCAGCTGAGCCTTCAGACAGCACACACTGCTGAGCCTGCACACACACACACACACACACACACACACACACACACACACACACACACAGGGTACATTAAAAGGGTTAAGCACCAAAACTTCCCCAACATCAGATTATTGGAATGCATTGGAATGTTTTGCTTTTTAGTAAATATTATTATAATAAATAACAATATTAATAATAATTAATATTATTAACTTGAATATATTATTAAACAATTCAAAAGTAATATAATTTTTGTGAAGGTCATGTTCTTGATATTATTTGCAGTATTCAGCATATCTCAATAATCTCAGAACTGTAACACCATCTGAATATCTCACCACAGAGTAAATATCATTATCATTAAATCTAATAGAAATATGAAGGTCATAATCTTAAGGTCCATATTCTATTTTTAAAAAAATATATATATATACACAGTATATATGTGTGTGTGTGTGTGTGTGTGTGTGTGTATGAACCGTCCCTTTGGTTTTGAAGGTTCTGTTCTCAGTGTTTTGTGAGATTCATCTATAAATGTAAAGCGATCTCTACAGGACAGACTGATGCAGACACACACACACACACACACACACACACACCTCGTGCTGGAGCTGTGCTGTGCAGGACGCCTCTCTGTGTGTCTCGGAACTCCTGCAGGTCCAGCGCTCGTGTGTTCTCCAGTCTCCGCAGCTCAGCCTGTAGGACCAGCTCCTGCTCAGACGGGCCTTGGCGCTCTGCACACACACACACACACACACACACACACACACCATTACACATTAGGGGTGGTTTGATGAGACCCGATGAGAGCTGGACATGAACTTGTTAATGGTTTTGCCCGCAGTGCTGTATAATACACAGATTCTGAGACTGTTGGGTCCAGAAATTCATAAATGATGTCGATTTATCAATCTGACTGTAAACACGTCTCCACACAAAATATATTGGAAGTAAAATATTGGATCATTTCAAATACTTTACTTTAAAAATGCATTTAGTTATTTTTTTTTGTCAGTAAAGCAATATTGAAATGCATTACTTTTAAAGTGACGTTCCCTAAAGGATTGATTATTGATGTGTCTTGCACTAGGACGCCTCAGTGTTGTTGTTTTTTGTGTGGGTGTGTATGTATTTGTTGGTGTATATGTTTTTTCATGATTATCTGCATGTGAATGTTTGTGCTGTCGTATTATGTCGTCTGTGTTATATATTATAAAGAGTAATAAAAAGAAAGAAAAGTAAAAGGTACTGTTCCCCAACGCTGCTCATCACTGAAGCGCTGCAGCAAACACACAACCCAGCGGCGTGCGTGCGTGTGTGTGTGTGTGTGTGTGTGTGTGTGTGTGTGTGTGTGTGTGTTATCCCCGCGTCACCCCCTGCTCCGCTCGGCCTCATGGGACAGTTATACTCCGCTGGTTTTTACACTTTTAGTCTGTAAATGTTTGTTGTTTGTTTTTGTCCTCCTCAGAACAGATGCAGAAGTAAATATTAGGAATATTAATAATAAAAATAAGGAGCTTTTCCATCCCGTCCTGCTGAAAACATTATTGAGGAATAAGATCTTTATAAAGGCTGGAATTATATTAGTTCATCAGTCCATAAGAATAAATCTCCTTTAATTGATAAGCTTTTAATTATAATGTGAGAAGAAGCTTTTATAAAATCTAATGGAAATTCAAACAAATGTTTACTAAATATACACACACACACAGACTGTAAAAATATATACATGCGTGTGTGTGTGTGTGGTTAATATTTCTGAAAGAGTCTGTTCTGCTCACTAATGCTGCATTTATTAAATACAGTAAAACAGTGAAATATTATTATAATGTAAATCATCTGTTCTCTGTGTGAATATACAGTAAAGTGTGATTTATTCCTGTGATCAAAGCTGGATTTATCAGCTGATTTGATGAGTCAAAGAAACGAAAAACTCTGTCTGATCCCAAATCCCACTGTATGCATTTAAGAAATTAAAAAAATCTTAATTACATTACAGAATATTTTTATTTCAAATAAATGCTGTTCCTTTGAACTTCCTATTGATCAAAGAATCCTAAAAAATATGAATGTATGATGGTTTCCACAGAATCAGTTTTCCACACTGATAATAATCATAACTGTTGATCATCAGATCCTCCTATTAGAGTGATTACTGAAGGGTCATGTGACTGAAGACTGGAGTAATGAGCACCTTGTGTGAGTCGCAGGTTCTCCTGCTGTTCCTCCTCCAGCTGGATCTTCATCAGTCTGATGTGAGTCTGCAGGTCATGTGTTTCCTTCTTCAGCTCTGAGTAATCCCTCATGTTCTCCAGCTTCTCTCGGATCAGCTCGTTCTCTCGGGTCAGGACAGACGTCCTGCGCTCGGGCCGACTCCAGCTCCATCTGCAGGAATGTGTGGAGAACAAAAATACTAAGTAACAAAAGTATTTTTGCTCAGGGTTCCTACAGGTTTCTTCAAGTTAAATTCAAGTCTTTTTAAGATCATTTATATAAAAAATTAATACCTATTCCACATCCCTACCAGCAAAAAAAAAAAAAAAAACTAAATCCTTCAACTTGTGATCATTTATTTTTCAAATGTGGAATGGGTAAAAGATGATAAGTCAAGCAGGTAAAATAAAAACATTTAGGGTAAAATTTAAAAAATAATTTTTTAAATAAAAACAAAAATAAAAACAGGCCACAAGAAAGTTTGCCGAACAATGTTAAGTTGTGTTTTAACATTAGCTACACACAGGGAGGAAATCAGTTCTAACTGGATCGCTTCCCAGATCGACACTATCGAACATCTTCATCTAGTTTTTATCCATTGACGAAAATCGTCATAGTTTTTGTTATTCAAAACTAGCGTCTCGTTTTCGTCAGTGAAAAATGTTGTTGAAGAAAGGTTCATCATTATTTTCATCAAACGAAATCAACACTGACACAGCATAATTTTTAAGACCCAGACATCAAAATTCAAGACTTTTTAAGGTATTATTTCCAAATTCATTAATTGAATGCTTTTAAGGCTTTTTAAGACATAGTATGGGTCAAAATTCTGGTCAAAATATCACATTTTCTTATGATATTAAGTGAAGATATTCCTTTTAAGATAATTTGTAAATTTCCTGCCCTAAATATATAAAACATATATTTTAGTGAGTGGATGCAGCACAATCGCCAACACAAACGCACAACTTTAAAGCAGATTTTCTGATGTTTTTGCACCATCAGATTCAGATGTTCAATACTCATATCTCGACTTAATATCGTCCTATCCTGAACGATCCACACATCAGTGGAACGCTTCTTTATTCAGCTTCAGATGCTGTGGTTTTGTGGTCACATGGGAAAGAACAGCACATAATGACTGCGAATAGACCTTTAAAGAGAGAGCTCAGAGAGATCATCACTGTCCAGATGAATTATGGGATCAGATGTGTGTTACCTGCAGACGTTTGACCTTCTGATGCCGTCTCTCGTGCTCTTCTGCTTTAGCACTGATATTAGCGGACTTCCTCCTGCAGACGGAGCGTTTCTGCTGTGAACCGGACAGAAGACATACGTTCATCATCAGATCAATAAAACACAAGAGCGGTAAACGATGATCCTTCAATACCTCGAACCCTGTCCTCTTGTTCTGCGAGTGTGTCTGTTCTCCTGCTGTAATCCTCCTTCAGCTCCAGCTGACCCCTGAAACACATCCAGTATTACACCTGCGCCCTCACTGACACACACTACAGTATTACACCTGCGCCCTCACCGACACACACTTCATCTGATCAAACACACTACAGTATTACTTCCGTTCTCTGTGTACAGAATATACAGTAAAGTGTAATTTATTCCTGAATTTATCATCATTACTCCAGTCTTCAGTGTCACATGATCCTTCACACATCACTCTAATATGAGGATCTGATGATCAACACACACTTATGATTATTATCAGTGTTGAAACTGTCATACATTTTATTTTCCAGGATTCTTTGATGAATATAAAGTTCAGAAGAACAGCATTTATTTGAAATATAATATTTTGTAACATTAAAAATGTCTTCACTGTCACTTTTGATCAATTTAATGCATCCTTGATGAATAAAAGTGTTAAAAATGACATTCCTTCTGATGTTCATTCACGTTTATTTGATGCTATAAATGAACTAGAAGGAAGACACGAATCGGTTCACGAGCCGTTTTAACAGAGCGACACATTAAAGAGATACGAAACGATATTTATTGATTATATTTCTTTAAAAAATGACCAAATGTGAAAGTTGAGTGTCAGTGTCCTCTGCTCCGTGGTGTGTGTTTCACTGTGTGAGAGGGGCGTGGCTTGTCGGACATAGTAACAGTAACTAAAGGGGGCGGGTCTTCGCGAACGGTCAATTGGGATTGTTTTGATAATGGTGTCTGTATGTGGAAAACTCGAAGGACAAACGTCTCTCTTTAAGCTTATCAGTGTCGTGTGAACATTCCCATAGTGCTCTATTCTGATGTTCCTGACTCCACTGTAACTGCAGGAAGTGATGTGATGTGTGATGTGTAAGTGCAGGAAGTGATGCGTGGTCTTACTTGAGGATCTCGCTCTGCAGTCTCTGCTGGAAGGAGTCCTCCAGGCTCTTCACACACTGCTCTCTCCTCCTCAGGAGATCCTCCACGCTCTTCTGCTTCTCCTCCTGCAGCGCACAGCTCCTGCCATCAACACACACACACACAGTCAAACACGTCTGTTCACACACCTTCAACATTAGCACAGTTTATTCACTATAGTGATGAAATCTGAGCGGATCAGTGGATATCTGACTGGTTTTGTCCGTTATTAATAATCTGAATTATAATGTTTTTGGAAGCCCTTTACTTTGCCTTTATGTTTAATATTTTATTAAGGTATTCATATTATTAGTGCATTATATATTTTCATAAATTGTAAGCAAAGTAAAAATGCATTGTAAGTATTTGCAGTTTGCTGTTTTAATGAATAAAACTTTCTAAAGGCATAACAATGTACAGATCGGTGTAATAATAACGGTGGTTACAATTATTCATTAAATCATGCAATGCATTATTAGATACACAATTCATGCATTAAAATACTTTCAGAATGCGTTATATATACGGGCTATACATAAAGCGGTACCAGTTTTTAATTGTATATTTTTGTTTTCATTTCAGAGTAATTTCTTAATTATTCATTAATTGTTTCACTCCAGTAATATTAGCACTTAAATTTTAACATATTTAACCTTAACTTTAAGTTTTTCCTCTAATATTTCAGCTTTTAATAACTTAATATCAGCTGTTTCAAATACTTTTTTTAAAATAGCTTTATTTTTGTTATTTACTAGTTTACTGATTATTTATCAAGTTCAATACAAAAATAATTTATAGATTTGAGCCTATATGCAGCCATTGAGCACTACAGCCGTCTAGCGGCCAATGATATTTGTGCTTTTTTTTTGTTATTTTTATACCAACTTATGTCATCAGAAGTCACCAACGTCACCAAATGTTTAGGTTTGGGGCTGAATGAACTTAAAGAAGTGTTTTATTTTTACTGAAGTAAAATAAATATTACATAAAAATAACTATATTTTACAAAAATGTTTTTTTTTAAATTTCATAAATTGATGGATTTTATTTTATCAAAGATGGTGATATGACATTTATTTAGAATAAAAGAAACACTGTGATCAGACCGAGACGTTGGTGTTCACACACACACACACACACACAGTGAGCGCTGCTGGTGTAAGGACTCACTTGTCGAAGGCCTGGATCCTGAGCTTGAGCTGCATCTCTCCGCTGCGCACACACTCCATCTCTCTCAGCACAGCTTGTCTCTGAGCATAGAGATCCTTTTCCTCCGTCTGGATCGGACAGGTTCATCCCAGCGGTGATCATTGAAGGATTAACAGTGGTGTGTATTGACATTAGTTCTAGTGCTGGGCGGTATACCGGTTCAGTCTACTGCAGTACTTCCTCCTCTCACTCAGTAGAGATGTGGTTAACACACAGTCATGCTTCAGAAATTAATAACACTGTCATATACAGTGGTAGTAATCTTAGTGTATCTTTGGTGGTACCGCCCAGCACTCATTAGATGTGTGTTTGATGTGTTCACCTCCTGCTGTCGCTGTAATCGCTTCGATGGCGTCCTCTCTTCACTCATCAGAGCTTCAGTCTTCAGCTTCCGCACGTTCTCCAGGTCTCTGTCTCAGCTCCAGGATCTCTTCAAAGCCTCTTCTCTCACGCTTCACCTTCGCTATCTCACCTCACGAAGTGCTGCATCTGCAGGAGACGAGCACACAGCTCTGTTACGGACACTTCTGCACCGCTAAACATGCTTGCTGACCCCACTGGGCAGATAGTTTTGCTCTTTTAAGCAACACCTCTCTTAATTTTGATTTATTACCCCAGAAACCAGAGACAATATCTCATCGCATTTTATTACTTAGTAAAGATCCTTTGATTTAAGCATTTTTAGATATTTGGACTGGAAACAAAATGAAAATACAAAGTAAAAAGCATTTTTGCAGCGTATGAACAAGGGTGTTTCCTTAGACTTGACTGTATTCCCTCAGGAACGTCTCCTGGTCGTGTTTGCAGCACCTGTGGGAACTCTGAGGCGACGTAGACACACTTGTTGTTGTAACCCAGTGTTTGGGTAGTTCTTGTGTTACTCATATCCTGGGTCAGACTAACAAACCCAGTGTTTGGGTAGTTTTGTGTAAACAGATCCTGGGTCATCATCGTAACAACCCAGTGTTTGGTAAGTTTTTGTGTTTCACACTCCTGGTGTCGACGTACAATCCAACAGTGTTCGGTAGTTTTTGTAGTTACCAGACCTGGGTCAGATCGGAACAACCCAGTGTCTGTGGTAGTTTGTGTTACTCAGATCCTGGGGTCAGACGTAACAACCCAGTGTTTGGGTAGTTTTTGTGTGAACACATACCTGGGTCAGACGGGAACAACCCAGTGTTTGGGGTAGTTTCTGTGTAACACAATACCTGGGGACCACACGTAAGCCAACCACAGTGTTTGGGTAGTCTCTGTGTTACACAGATCCTGTGGCCATACGTAACAACCCAGTGTTTGGGTAGTTTTTGTGTTACTCAGTATCCTGGGTTAGACATAATAACCCAGTGTTTGGGTAGTGTTTGTGTTAACCCAGATAACTGGTCATGATACTCAATCCCAGTGTTGGGTAGTTCTTTGTGCTTTACACAGACCCTGGGTCAGACATAGAACTCCTAGTGTCTGGGTAGTTTGTGTCACCCAGATCTGGGTCATTACGTAACAACCCAGTGTTTGGGTAAGCTTTGTGTTAACCCAAGATTCCTGGGGTTCAGATACGTAACAACCCAGTGTTTGGGTAAGTTTTTGTGTAACTCAACACAGATCCTGGGTTCAGACGTAAAACAACCCAGTGTTTGGTAGTTTTTGTGTACCATATCTGGGGTCAGACGTAACAACCCAGGTTTGGTAAGTTTTGTGTAACCCAAATCTGGGGTCTATACGTAACAACCCAGTGTTTGGTAGTTTTTGTGTAACACAGATATCCTGGGTCAGATAACAACCTAGTGTTTGGGTCATTTTTGTGTTACTCAGATCTCTGAGTCAGACATAAGAACCCAGTGATTTGGGTGTTTTGTGTTACCCAGATCCTGAGTTATAACATAACAACCCAGTGTTTGGTAGTTTTTGTGTTACTCCAGATCCTGTAAGAGATCAACAACCCAGTGTTTGGGTAGTTTCTGTGTTACCTGATACCTGGGTCATAACGTACAACCCAGTGTTTGGGTAAGTTTTGTGCTAACTCACATACCTGGGTCAGACCAAATAGTGAACCCAGTGTTTGGGTAAGTTTTTGTGTTAACCCAGATCTGGGTTATAATATGCAAACAAACCCAGTGTTGGGTATTTCTGGTAACACAGATCCTGGTTGATATCACACAACCAGTGTTTGGGTAGTTTTGTTACTCTGATATCCTGAGTTAGATGTGAACAACCCAGAGTGTTTGGGTAGTTTTCGTGTTAACACACTCTGGGTCAGTATCGGAATTGCCAGTGTTTCGTGGTAGCTTTTGTGTTACCAGATCTGGGTCAGATGAGAACAACCCAGGCTGTTTGGTAGTTTCGTGCTCTACCGAGATCTGGGTCAGATGCAACAACCCAGTGTTGAGTAGTTTTTGTGTTACCCAGCTCCTGGTGTCATATGTAACAACCCAGTGTTTGGGTAGATTTTGTGTTACCCAGATCCTGGGTCAGATGTAACAACCCAGTGTTTAGAGAGTCTTTGTGTTACCCAGATCCTGGGTTAGATCGTAACAACCTCAGTGTTTGGGTCAGTTTTGTGTTACCCAGATCCTGGGTCAGATGTAACAACCCAGTGTTTGGGTAGTTTTTGTGTTACCTGAGATCCTGGGTCAGATCGCAATAACCCAGTGTTTGAGTAGTTTCTGTGTTACAACCAGATCCCTGGGTCAGATGTAACAACCCAGTGTTTGGGTAGTTTTTGTGTTACCCAGTATCTGGGTCAGATGATAATAACCCAGTGTTTGAGTAGTTTTTGTGTTACCCAGATCCTGGGTCAGACGTAACAACCCAGTGTTTGGGTAGTTTTTGTGTTACCCAGATCCTGGGTCAGATGTAACAACCCAGTGTTTGGGTAGTTTTTGTGTTACCCAGATCCTGGGTCAGACCTAATAACCCAGTGTTTGAGTAGTTTTTGTGTTACCCAGCTCCTGGGTCAGATGTAACAACCCAGTGTTTGGGTAGTTTTTGTGTTACCCAGATCCTGGGTCAGACGCAATAACCCAGTGTTTGGGTAGTTTATGTGTAACACAGATCCTGGGTTAGACTAGCAACAACCCAGTGTTTGGGTAGTTTCTGTGTTACCCAGCTCCTGGGTCAGATGTAACAACCCAGTGTTTGGGTAGTTTATGTGTAACCCAGATCCTGGGTCAGACGTAACAACCCAGTGTTTGGGTAGTTTCTCGTGTTACCCAGATCCTGTGGGTCAGACGTAACAAGCCCAGTGTTTGGGTAGTTTCTGTGTTACCCAGATCCTGGGTCATATGTAACAACCCAGTGTTTGGGTAAGTTTTTGTGTTACCCGGCTCCTGGGTCTAGACATAACAACCCAGTATTTGGGTAGCTTTTGTGTTACCCAGATCCTGGGTCAGATGTAACAACCCAGTGTTTCGAGTAGGTTTTGTGTTACCCAGATCCTGGGTCAGACATAAAACCCAGTGTTGAGTAGTTTTGTGTAACCCAGCTCCTGGGTCAGATGTTTGGGTAGTGTGTAGTGTTGTTGCAGACCTTTGCTGTTCGAGCTTTGAGCTGTGCCTGCTCCTGGATCTCCTTCCTAAACTTCCGCCAGCTCCGCCTTGCATGGACGGCCAGCGCTCTCCTCTGTGCCGGAGCACCTCATACTCCTGTCGATCAGCTGCATCTTCTCAACTTAAAAATACAATCAAAAAACAGTAAAAATTGTGAAATATTATTCTAATGTAAAAGAGCTGTTTTCTGTGTAAATATAGTAGTGTAATCTTATTCCTGTGTATCAAAGCTGAATGTATTTGATCAAAAATACAGTAATATTTTTGTAAATATTATTATTATTATGAAAAATTAAAGTGCACATATTAGGCTAAGTTTATAACATTTAATATCACAGAAAAGATTGGAATCATGATTAAGGGAGGATTATTTAATTACTTTTTATAAATATACATGTATAAGTGCTGAAATTTTACTATTGCAGAACACTTTTTTTGAAAAGCATGTTTAAATCCCCCAGTGGCTACGAAGAAGGAATTTATTTTTTATGTCATTTTGGTGATCAGAAATGAGTTTAAGTGATCAACTGACTTACTGACGTGGAACTTTAAGAAATGAACGCTCTCCACGAGGAACATGTAATATTCAGTGTGAGACCTGACGGATGTGAAGGCTTACCCAGAGACTCCTTATGCGCAGGTATAGAGGAGGTTTGAGTTGACGTGTCACAGAAGTTTCTGTACGTGATGTCCGGTCCGTCAGCTCCGTGAAGAGGCTCATCAGGAAACCTGTTCGAGTTACACAACATCACTCACAGAGAGCAGATGCTGGAACTGACACTTTATAACCTGCAATTGCAACTATTAAACACAATTCCTGACTTTAAATCACAGATTTGCAACTTTATGTAACGCAATTATGACTTCATATCACACAAGTGCAACTATATAACGCAATTCTGACTTTATCTCCCAATTCTGATTTTATGTCATGCAATTTTTACTTTATATAACACAATTCTGACTTTATATCAAGCAATTGCACTTTATATAATGCAATTGTACCTTAAAATAATGCAATTCTGACTTTATATCTCACAATTCTGACTTTATATGTCACTAATTTTGACTTTATATCACGCAATTGCACTTTATATAATGCAATTTTAACTTTAAATAATGCAATTCTGACATTATATCATGCAATTGCGACTATATAATGCAATTTTCGACTTTAAATAATACAATTTTGACTTTAAATAATACAATTTTGACTTTATATAGAAATGTTTTACTTTACATAACACATTTTTGACTTTCACTTTATATAATGCAATTTTGACTTAAAATAACGCAATTCCGAATTTAAATAACGCAATTTTTACTTTATATAACACAATTGCAACTTTATAAAATCAATTTATAAAATCAAAGGAGAATAATTTTAGAGATGGAGCATGTTTATATATTTTGGGAAAAAAGAAAAGATTTAAAAAAATAATGTGGATGTGCAAAGATGAATTGTTTTTAATGTTTCTGATGACTATTTTTTGAAAGCCAAAATGTTAAAAGTTTAAATATGTAATTGTGGCGATCAGAGATGAGTTTGAGGGATAAGGTGATGGACTGCAGGGGGACTTTAAGCAAAGTTGTGAAAAAGAAAGAGATTTAATTGTATCTGCATCATAAGTCATCGACCTACCGTCTGTCCTGACTGGATATCTGAGACCTGCCAGTGTGAACGAGAAACAGAGGAATGTGTCACACAAAATAACAACTGATCCAACAAATATACTAAAGTGTACGTTTGATTACCAGAGCTCTGTATAACGGTGTGTGAGGACTGCTCTTCATGAGCTGCAGAACGTCTCGGCTGGAGAACACCTGAACAAACACAAACATATTACACTATTTTATTACACGGCTCTGTGGAACGCTTGATTCTGATTGGTCAATCACACATCCAGCGGTGTAATATTCCCAGATAACAGCAGAAACACACACTCATCCAGTTACTACACACTCGCTAGGAACGGGTTTCTCAGAATAAACCCTTCAGGTGTGTGTATGTGTGTGTGTGTGTGTGTGTGTGTGTGTGTGTGTGTGTGTGTGTGTGTGTGTGTGTGTGTGTGTGTGTGTGTATCACCGTGCTCTGCTCATCCCGCACTCGGGAGGAAGATGGAGAGTGTGTACTCGTATCCAGCGCTCCGCAGATGATCTGCCACCACACTGTTGCACGCAGTGACCAACACCGAGTGTGTGTGAGGAGCCGGGTCTCCTCTTCGGCCCTGCATGTCCTGGATCAGCTGATTACGCAGTTGAGTCTGCAAAACACACAGGACACACTCAGTTACTGGAGGAGGACAGTGTGTAACATGGGTTATACAGGCTTGTGCAGATGGAACAGTTACCGATTTGAGTTTTAGGATCAGGTCTCTCAACCTGAATCTGACACACTCGGACAGATAGACAGATATATAGACAGACAGACAGACAGATAGACAGACAGATATATAGATAGACAGACAGACAGCAGACAGACAGATAGACAGAGACAGACAGACAGACAGATATATAGATAGACAGACAGACAGACAGACAGACAGATATATAGATAGACAGACAGATATAGATAGATAGACAGACAGACAGACAGACAGACAGATATATAGATAGACAGACAGACAAACAGACAGATATATAGATAGAACAGACAGATATATAGATAGACAGACAGACAGACAGACAGACAGACAGACAGACAGACAGATATATAGATAGACAGACAGACAGACAGACAGACAGATATATAGATAGACAAGACACAGACAAACAGACAGATATATAGATAGACAGACAGATATGATAGATAGACAAACAGATAGACAGACAGATATATATAGACAGACAGATAGACAGATTTATAGACAGACAGACAGACAGACAGAGACAGACATAACAGACAGACAGACAGACAGATAGACAGACAGATAGACAGACAGATAGATAGACAGATAGCAGACAGACAGACATATGATAGACAGACAGACAGAGATAGACAGACAGAACAGACAGATAGACAGATATATAGATAGACAGACAGACAGACAGACAGACAAGACAGACAGACAGACAGATACAGATAGATCAGACAGACATATAGAGATAGACAGACAGACATATAGATAGACAGACAGACAGATAGACAGACAGATATATAGATAGACAAACAGACAGACAGACAGATATATAGATAGACAGACAGACAGACAGATATATAGACAGACAGACAGACAGACAGACAGATATAGACAGACATATAGATAGACAGACAGACAGATATAGAAGACAGACAGATATATACAGATAGACAAAGACAGACAGACAGACAGATATATAGATAGATAGACAAACAGACAGACAGACAGATAAGACAGACATATAGATAGACAGACAGACATATAGATAGACAGACAGACAGATAGACAGACAGACAGACAGACAGACAGACAGACAGACATTAAAACCAAGACTCTACAAAACCAAACCCCTGGTATGTTAACCCCATGAGCAGAGCTGATAACAGGAGTGATGTCTCACCTTCAGGGTGTCCAGCAGCCCGCGGCTCTTGAAGGTCTGATAGAGTTTCTGTCGCATCTCATCCGGGGACAAACTCTCCTCTTTACTCACAGACATGATTAGTGAAATTAATAAACACTGTCATTCATGAAACTCGATGATTCTCCACAGTCGGTTCCTCAGCAACGCGAGCGCGCGCGGCACCTCCTTCAAAATCTCTAACTGACAACAAACTGTTGTGTTTCCGGTTTCGTCATTATGACGCGGGACGGCTTCAGTCCTCTCATTGGCTGTTTGTGTCAGCTGGGGCAGCGCACCGGAAACGGGAACTCTGTCCACAGTACGCGGACGGTCCTCATCTGCTGTAGTATTATTCTTCCTAATATTCGCTTTGTGAATCATACAATTATTTATGTATTTAAAGATGTGTTGTTAGAACGTGCCATTTGATAAGCAATCCCAACTGAACGTCATCATTCCCGCGGTAAGATCGTGTTGTACGTATTCTTCCGTGTTTACATGTCGAGTATTGTCAATAACTGACTGTTTTCATGTTTACAGCTCTAAACACTGACGAGTCACGATGTCAGGGAGTTTTATTTCGTCATGGTGGGTCATCATGATAATCCAGTGTTTGAGATGGAGTTTCTCCCTCCTGGAAAGACAGAAGCAAAGGTGGGCATGATGACGTCACTGATACCTGACACCAGGCGTGTTGGACTTGAACCGGTGACCGATCGGTTTATGACATTAAAGTAACGCGAGAGCGATTGAAAAGCCATTGAATGTCATTGAACAGTGAGCTCATGCTGATGATGATGATGATGATGATGATGATGGTGATGATGATGGTGTGTGTACTGTACCCCTCCAACAGGATGATCACCGGCACCTGAACCAGTTCATCGCTCACGCCGCTCTGGATCTGGTGGACGAGAACATGTGGCAGTCCAGTAACATGTACCTGAAGACCGTGGACAAGTTCAACGAGTGGTTCGTCTCCGCCTTCGTCACCGCTGGCCATATCCTCCTCGTCACATGACGCATTACTGAACACACTCATGTCTGTGTCGTAACCCTCTGATCTCAGGGCGGTATGAAACACTGTAATGAACCGTGTGTATTCCTTAACTGTACTCGCACACATGAGATTTATAATGCTCCACGATGTCCGGCAAGAGGACGGCATCAAGAACTTCTTTAACGATGTTTATGATCTGTACATCAAGGTCAGTCACGCATTATTTCTGCACTTCACTACCATATGAACACATTGCATTGGTTTTAACACATTAATATGTGTGTGTTTTTCCCCAGTTTGCAATGAATCCCTTCTATGAAGCCAACGCGCGATCCGCTCCACAGCCTTCGACAGGAAAGTGCAGTTCCTCGGAAAGAAGCATCTCCTCGGCTGATCCGCTTCACACACACACACACACACACACACACACACACACACACACTTCTGTTCTGTGCATTATGATGCATATTTCATGTTTGAGTTGTTTATACAGTGTTTATCAGTGCTAAAATACATTATTGATGAAGATTTGTACATTATTAAATTAATTAAAATAAACACTTTCAACAAGTATTGTTCCATACTTTTTAATTTCAATTTTACAATTTACAATATTAAGATTTTAATGCATCTTTTCAAAGTAAGTGCTTAAACTCTCCACATTATTATCCATGTTTTAGTACAAGTAAATATTTGGCACACGCTACAGTTTTGTAATGTTAATATATTAGAAATCCACCAGAGAGTATGAACGCCTGCGCACGTTAATCAGAGTTATATCCCAGTTCTTTTGTCTTGTTTTCCAGTATAAATATCTGAAAATCCATCAAACTGGATATATGTTCTAGACGAGCATAACGGCATTTGATATATTAAGACTAGTTTCGGTAAATTACACAAACTTTGTCAATGATGTAAGACAAATACACATGATCCAACACAGAAGTTCTTCCTTGCATCGTTTTCCAGCACAAACATCGAAACGTTCAGAAATCAAGAGATGTCCTGGAGACTCCACTGGCCGACATCTGTTCATGTTTTACACTTAAACTCATTCTTGGTACAAATGTACGTAAAGCTATCTTCAGTCGTTTTGCTTGTTTCTCCAACGCGTCTTGATTTATGAACGTTTAGATGTTTGACTGGATCAACACAGTGTCTAAGTAGATTCCTTTTGTTTTAATGAGGTTTCAATATATTTAAAATGGAAAACAAAAGCCTTGTGCATTCCTTACATTTGCTCTTGTTCACTATCATCTCATGCTGAACACACGTCGACACCCACACCCACTTCGAACCCTATTATAGAGAGATAAATATATAAACATCTGAATGCTGAGAATCGTCACCCAAAATGAAACCAAACCAGTGTTTAGTGCATATTAAAGTGCGTGCATGTTCAAAACATAACGCGGACTCATTCACGAAACGCTTCGCGCGGATTAGCAGCACGGCGAAGATCCGCGGGCTTTCTGTGCAGGTTAACGGTGTCTGTAGGAATCAAGTGCTCGTGTCGATCCTCCAAAGCCAAGACTCGTCTCACGGCTTCCTCGAACGCATCCGCCACATTCGTCGCATCTTTCAGCGCTCAGTCTCGAAGTCACGGGTATCGCCGCTGTCCCGGCACCACTCCTGAGCTTCTTCGCTCGTCACTTGCCTCTCAGTCACGTCTACTTTGTTTCCCAGAAGCACGAACGGGAAGCTTTCGGGCTCCTTGACGTCGGCGTAATAGATGAACTCCTTCTTCCAGTTGACGAGGTTGTGGAAGCTCTGGCTGTCGTCGACGCTGAAGGTTCAGCAGGCAGCAGTCGGAGCCGCGGTAGAACGGCGTCCGCAGGCTCCGGAAGCGCTCCTGGCCCGCCGTGTCCCAGATCTGAAGCGTGACCGTACGCCCGTCCACCTCCAGGTCCTTGTTGAGGAACTCCACGCCGATGGTGTGGAAGAGGTGCGCGTCGAACTTGTTGGTGACGCAGCGGTTCATTAGCGAACTCTGCCCACGCCGCGTCGCCCAGGAGAATCACTTTCAGAAGGGAGGATTTGGATGACATGGTGGTTGTCCTCGTCCTGTAAAACTGAAGATTGCATTTAAGACTTGGCTTTAATTAAGATTTTAATGTTTTTTAAGAATGCATTTATTTGACCAAAATACAGTAAAAATTTTACAATTTTATTCAAATTTAAAATAGCTGTTTTCTATGTGAATATATAGTGAAATTGTATATATTCCTGTGATCAAAGCTGGATTTATTTGATCAAAAATACAGTAAAAGTTGTGAAATATTCTAATTTAAAACAGCTGTTTTCTATGTGAATATATACTCAAATTTAATAATATTCCTGTGATCAAAGCTGGATTTATTTGATCAAAAATACAGTAAAAATTTTGAAATATTATTCAAATTTAAAATAGCTGTTTTTCTATGTGAATATATAGTGAAATTTTATATATTCCTGTGATAAAAGCTGGATTTATTTGATCAAAAATACAGTAAAAATTGTGAAATATTCTAATTTAAAACAGCTGTTTTCTATGTGAATATATACTCAAATTTAATAATATTCCTGTGATCAAAGCTGGATTTATTTGATCAAAAATACAGTAAAAATTTTGAAATAATATTTAAATTTAAAACAGCTGTTTTCTGTGAATATATGGTAAATTAAATATTCCTGTGATTAAAGTTGAATTTATTGATCAAATACAGTAAAATTGTGAAATATTATTCAGATTTAAAATAGCCATTTGTGAATATATAGTGAAATTTAATATATTCCTGTGATCAAAGCTGATTTATTATCAAATACAGTAAAAATTGTGAAATATTATTCAAATTTAAAATAGCTGTTTTCTATGTAAATATATAGTGAAATTTAATATATTCCTGTGATCAAAGCTGGATTTATTTGATCAAAAATACAGTAAAAATGTTGAAATATTATATGTAAAACAGCTTATTATTATTATCAATGTTGAAAACTGTTCATATTTTTGTAAAAACCGTCATAAGTATTCAAAAGTTTGGGGTCAGTAAGAAATTAATACTTTTATTCATCAAGGATGGATTCAATTGATCAAAAGTGACAGTAACGAAATTATAATTTTACAAAAGTTTATATTTCAAATAAATGTTGAACTTTCTATTCATCAAAGAACCCTGAAAAATAAACTTTTACATTTCCACAAAAATATTTTTAACACTGATAATAATCATAAATGTTTGTTGATCATCAGATCCTCATATTAGAGTGATTTGTGAAGGATCATGTGACACTGAAGACTGGAGTAATGATGATAAATTCAGGAATAAATTACACTTTACTGTATATTCACATTTACACTGGAATAATATTTCACAATCGTACTGCAAATTTGCACAAATACTCAATTATTGGAGGTTTAGCATTATGAATGTGTGTTACAGCGCATACCTTCACTGCATCGAATAATTCATCGCTCAAAATCTACAAGAGAGAGTTGCTGAATTAGAGATATGACCCAGTGTACTGGACTTCTATGCAGTGGAATTTTAATGTTGGTGTTGTTTGCATAAATTATTCAACACTTTACAGTAATTCATGCAGAGATGCTTTACAGAAATATTTCATTTCATCATTATTCATCATGCATGTTGTGGTGCAGTGATTATTTACTTAAAAAGCAAAATACGACAATTAAAATCAGCACATATTGGCCAAATGTTTACAACACTAGATATATTTATTCTCTGATATGGATTATAATTATTGTTATGAGTGATCATCATTATGAGTGTAAATGAGCGCAGACTCACAGTGGTTTGCTCTCAGCCGCTGGTCATGTGATCTTCTCTGTCCTGCATCACATGCAACACAGCCAAACTTTAACCAGATGGAATGGAGCTGCGCACACACACATACACACACTAACCCGACCCCAAAACCTACCCATCACACACACTCACTCACACACCTCACACACACACACACACACACACACACTCACACACACTAACATTAAAAAAACTGTATGATTTGTTTCTTCACTTTAGTTCCAGAGTCCCCATATGAGTGTGTGTGCATTCAGGTTTAAGTCCCCACTGGGATAGAAAAACATCTATACACACACACAAATAAATAAACACACACACTGTCTCTCTCACACACACACACACACACACACACTACTCTCTCTCTCTCTCTCTCTCTCTCTCACTCACTCACACACACACACTTTATTTTGGGATGAAATACAAGCCGTTTCATTACATTCACCTTTAACTTGTTTACAGAGATTCTGTGACACGAATTAACCGTTTAACAAACCAAACAACGTCATTCCAGTGAAGAAACTCAACACACACACACACACACACACGACTGTTGTGTTTCACAGAGTCACTGACCCGAACACACACATAAGGAAATAACCCCAGATCTGTGTGTGAAAGCAGCGACTGAGTCTCACCTGAATCTGCTTCTGGACACATCAGGCTTCAATAACCGCACATATCGATCCCATAAACAGAAACAAAACAAGCAATAAAGCGAAACATGACGAGTTCGAGGACTCTTCCTCTGATCGCTGATGGTGCCACAATCCTGCGATCCTATTGGCTGGCGAGTGTCACGTTACCACACAACTCACAGTTGATCACGTGATGTGTTGCTACATCAACAGAAGGGTTTCAGGCCCACATTCACACACTGGTACTGTGTTGCACATATTCTGTGATTACATTTTAGTCTAAAACTATTATTAGAAAATATATATATTTGGGATATGATACAACCTCAGAGATCATGGTAAAATAGAAGAAAAATAAAGTAAAATAGGAGAGGAATAACTGTCTAAACAAGTTAAATCATAATCAACAACTTGTATGCTGAGACCCTATACCGACTAAACTACTGAAAGACATGCTTCCAGAGGTCATAGATTCTCTTCTTAAAATCATTCATTTATCTTTGTCTCTAGGACTTTTAAGCTGACTATTATTAAACCTCTTATTAAAAAACGCAACTTGATTGTACAGAATTAGTCAATTACAGGCCAATCTCGAATCTGCCTTTTCTGTCAAAGATATTGGGAAAAGCAGTATCCTCACAACTGTGTTCCTTTCTTGAAAGAAATGATATCTGTGATGATTATCAGTCAGGATTTAGACCTCATCATAGTACCGAGACAGCTCTCATTAGAGTCACGAATGATTTGGGGTGGTGATGGTGCGGTGGATAAGACACATGCCTTTGGTGTGAGAGACTCGGGTTCGAATCCACTGTGAGACACCAATGTGTCCCTGCAAGACACTTAACCCCTAGTTGCTCCAGAGGCGTTCGACCTCTGACATATATAGTGATTGTAAGTCGCTTTGGATAAAAGCGTCAGCTAAATGTTAAATTTGCTCTTATCATCCGATCGTGGTTGTATCTCTCTATTAGTGTTACTCGATCTTAGTGCTGCATTTGACACAATTGACCACAACATTATTTTAAATAGACCAGAAAACTATGTTGGCATTAGTGGAACTGCATTAGCAAGGTTTAAATCACACTTATCTGACCGTTATCAGTTCGTAGCAGTAAATGAAGAGATGTTTTATTAATCAAGTTCAGTATGGTGTACCACAAGGCTCAGTACTAGGACCGCTGCTGTTTACCCTGTACATGCTACGGAGATATCATTAGGAAACATGGAATTATCTTTCACTGTTATGCTGATGATACTCCGCTCTATATTTCTTCAAAACCTAACGAAACTTACCAATTCACAAAATGAATGTAATGCATAGCTGATATAAAAAATTGGATGACTGGTAATTTTCTACTACTAAATTTTGAAAAAACAGATTCTAATTATTGGACAAAACTTAACACGTAACAACCTAGAATACTGTCTAACACTCGACGGCTGCTCTGTGCAGTCTTCGTCGTCAGTTAGGAACCTGTGTGTGTGTGTGTGTGTGTGTGTGTGTGTGTGTGTGTGTGTGTGTGTGTGTGTGTGTGTGTGTGTGTGTGTGTGTGTGTGTGCGTTCTTTGATAACAATCTCTCATTTGAAAGTCATGTGTCTACTTACTATCTGTAAACCCGCATTTCTCCATCTTAAAAATATATCTAAATTACGCCATATGCTTTCATTATCAAATGTGGAACAGTTAGTTCATGTGTTCATGACATCAAGGCTAGATTACTGTAATGCTCTACTGGGTGGTTGCCCTGCACGCTTAATAAACAAACTCCAGCTAGTCCAAAACGCAGCCGCTCCAGTTCTTACCAGAACCAGGAAGTGTGACCATATTAGCCCGGTTCTGTCAACCCTGCATTGGCTGCCTATTAAACTTAAATTGTCAATGTTTCATTTTTGAAAACATATCTGAATATTTTTTGTACCTTTATAAAGGGCACTTTCCCCTAATGCTATTTAATTTATGCTCTAAATTTCATTTCAAATACTTACATTTTATTAATAGGCTACATTCAATTAAAATAATAAGACAGCCTTGGCGGTTACCAATCAAATAAATAATTTACATTTAAAGATTATAACTGTATTAAATGAGATTATGAGATTGTTTTAAATATATATTTTTTTTTGAATATACAAATAAGGAATGAAACGAGTGATGCTTTGAAACTAAACGGCCAGTAGGAGGCGGCAGGCGGCCGTCTTAATGAGCGAGTCATTGAGTCATTCATTTAAACGATTCGTTCAAACGGTTGATTCATTCAGAATGAGGCGGTTTTATCATATTGGTTTAATAATGGGTAATTGAATCTTTGACTCGAGCGAATAGTTCAAAACGCTAAATTATTCGGTAATGAATCATGGGTTCTTTTGAACTTTCTATTTATCAAAGAATCCTGAAGTAAAAATGTAAAAAAACTTTTCAACATGATAATAATCATACATGTTTTTGGAGCATAAAATCATCATATTAGAGTGATTTGTGAAGGATCATGTGACACTGAAGACTGGAGTAATGATGCTGAAAATTCAGCTTTTTTTCAGAGTAATAAATTACATTTTAATATATATTAACATAAAAAGTCATTTTAAATTGTCATAATATTTCACAATATTACTGTGTTTTTGTGTATTTTTTATCAAAAAAATTGCAACCTTGGTGACTTCTTTTAAAAACATAAAAAATCTTACCGACCTTAAACTTTTGACTCGGAAGTGTGTGTGTATATGTATATATATAAAAATTGCAGAAAAATATGCAGTCCTATGTTTTGGATCAAATGTCGAACACTATGCAAAAGGCAAATACTTTAACTAAAGTACTATGTTTTGTATAATATCTAATACTTTTTCAATACAATCACTTCAGCAAAGTGTGTACTATTTTCTGTTTATTTAATTAATAATAATAATTAATAAATTAATATTTAAATAAATATGAAATATGATCTGGAAGCTTTGAAGGAGATCCCATAAAAATGTAACATGGCATTTTAGTAGACTTAGACTTAGACTTAGACTTCTCTTTATTAATCCTTTGGGATGACTCCCGCAAGGAAATTGAAAATTCCAGCAGCAGTTTTAGCAAGAAGAAGGAAGGAGGATAGTAAATAAAAAGAAGACAGTACAAAAACAAAATAACAATAATGATAATAATTATAAAATGATAAAAATAAAAATAATAATAATAATAATAATAATAATATTGTCAGTGTTGAGTCCAGTATTAAAGTGCTAAAGTGCTAAAGTGACCAGGTGTTAATACAAGTCCAGATGTGTATATATGTGTATTTGTATCTATTGTCCAATCATCCTCTCTACCCTATTTCCTCCTCCCCCCTAGTGAGGAGTTGTAGAGTCTGATGGCATGAGGGACAAAAGAATCCTTAAATCTGTTAGTCCGGCTCTTGGGAAGGAGCAGCCTTCCACTGAACCGGCTCCTCTGGGTGCTGATGATGGTGTGCAGAGGGTGGCTGGCATTATCAATAATGTCCAGCAGTTTGTCCAGTGTCCTCCTCTCTGCCACCATCACCAGTGAATCCAGCTTCATGCCGATCACAGAGCCGGCCCGCCTGATCAGTTTATTCAGCCTATCGGTGTCCTTCTTGGATATGCTGCCCCCCCAGCACACCACAGTATAGAAGAGGACACTGGTAACCACAGACTGGTAAAACATGCACAGCAATTTGCTGCAGATGTTAAAAGAGCGCAGTCTCCTCAGAAAGTACAGCCTGCTCTGTGTCTTACTATACAGATGGCTTGTGTGTGTTGTCCAGTCCAGTTTGTTATCCAGCCACAGTCCGAGGTATTTGTATGATTTGACTGCCTCCACCTCAATTCCCTCCAGCAGGACTGGTCGCGGACTTGATCTAAACCTCCCAAAGTCAACGACCAGCTCCTTTGTCTTAGAGGTGTTGAGCTGTAGGCAGTTAGTGCGACACCAGAGAGCAAATTCCCCCACCAGACTCCGATACTCCTCCTCCCGATCACCCCTAATGCACCCAACGATGGCTGTGTCATCCGCATACCTCTGTATATGACACAGCTCCGAGTTGTAACAGAAGTCCGAGGTGTACAGGGTGAAGAGGAGAGGGGCCAGCACTGTGCCCTGGGGGGCTCCAGTGCTGCTGACCACAGTGTCAGACATGATGTCCTTCAGCCTGACATACTGTGGCCTGTCCGTGAGGTAATCTCTGATCCAGTCTACCAGAAAGTGGTCCACTCCCATCCTGATCAGTTTGTCCCGAAGTATGGGGGGCCGGATGGTATTGAAGGCACTGGAGAAATCCAAAAAAGTATCCTCACTGTGCCATTCCCCTTATCCAGATGGGAGTGGATCCGGTGTAACATGTAGAGGATAGCATCCTCCACACCAACCTTTGGCTGGTACGCAAACTGCAGGCGATCCTCGGCGTGCTGTACCTGGGGTCTGAGGAGGCTGAGGAGGAGCCGCTCCAATGTCTTCATTAGATGTGAAGTGAGTGCCACCGGTCGAAAGTCATTCAGCTCGCTGGGCCTGTTCTTCTTAGGAACTGGAACGATGCAGGATGTCTTCCAGAGGGTAGGCACTCTCCCTAGCAACAGGCTAAGGTTGAAGATCCGCTGGAGCGGCTCCCCCAGCTCTGCAGCGCAGGTCTTCAGCAGTCTTGGACACACTTTATCCGGGCCCGCTGCCTTCCTGGGCCGGAGCCTCCTCAGCTGTTCTCTGACTTGGTCCGCAGTGATGTGGGGGCGGGGATTGTACTGAGAAGGATGGGGGTAATGTGGTGTTGGTGGAAAGATGTGTAAAGGGGGGAAATGTGTGGAGGGAAGAGGACATTGCTGAGGTGGAGGTGAGGGTGAGGGTTGGGGGGACAAGGGCATGAGCTGGTTAAACCTATTAAAAAAGTCATTCAGCTCATTGGCCATCTCCATTGTCCCTCCTGTAGTTCTTGTCTTTGTGTTGTGACCTGTGATAGTCCTCACTCCATCCCAGACCTCCCTCATGTTGTTCTCCCTCAGTTTCTCCTCCACTTTCCTCCTGTAGTTGTCCTTAGCTTCCTTCACACAGTGTTTCACCTCCCGCTGTGCTGTCTTCATGGCCTCCCTGTCCCCGCTCCTGAAGGCAGCCTTCTTCCTGTTGAGGACAGCCTTGACCTCTCGTGTTACCCACGGCTTGTTATTAGGGTAACAGCGGACAGTCTTAATGGGGGAGACCACATCTGCACAGAAGTTCAGGTAGTCCGTCAGACAATGTGTCATCCCCTCTATGTCCTCACCATGCGAGTCGATCAGCACATCCCAGACTGTGATGTTATAACAGTCTCTCAGGGCACTTTCCATCTCAGGGGACCACTTCCTGCTAATGCGAGTTGTCACCGGTTGTTTTTGGACCAGGGGAGTATATAGAGGCTGTAGATAAACCAGGTTGTGATCAGACTTCCCCAATGGGGGAAGGGGGGTCGCTCTGTATGCATCCCTCACATTGGCATACATGAGATCAATAGTCCTGTTGTTTCTTGTTGGACAATCTACAACCTGGTGAAAAACAGCCAAAGTAGAATCCAAGGTTACATGATTAAAATCCCCCGAGATGATCATAAAGGCCTCAGGGTGCTGTGTCTGCAGCGCTGCTGTGACGGAGTGAATCTTCTCACAAGCAGCGTCTGCGTCCGCTCTCGGAGGGATGTAAACACAGAGCGTGATCACATGACTGAACTCCCTCGGCAGATAATATGGCCGCAGGCTAACGGCTAGCAGCTCCAGGTCCCGGCAACATGAGGATGTTTTTACAGAGATATGTCCTGGGTTACACCAGCGGTTGTTAACATACATAATGAGTCCCCCACCTTTGCTTTTTCCACTTGCCTGTGTGTCTCTATCAGCTCTCACAGCAGTGAATCCAAGCAGGTCCACATTAGCATCTGGTACAAGGTGGTTTAGCCATGTCTCCGTGAAGATGAACAAGCTGATCTCACGGTAAATCCGCTGGTTGTTCAACGCGGACAGCTCATCGATTTTATTTGGCAGCGAGTTCACGTTCCCCATGATTACGGAGGGAATCGATGGCTTGTAGCGCTTCCGATTCTCCACTTGCTCGGCCTTTAGCTTAGCCCCGGCCTTGCAGCCCCTGGATCTCCTCCTCAGTTCCACCGGTATAGAGTGCCGTATCCCGGCTCGTCCTTTTGTGCGCAGAGCCAGCAATTCCTCCCTTGAATGAGTGAGAAAGCTAACTCCTGGTTGCATTTTAGGAATGGAAATATCCATGGGATAAATAAAACACACACTTTCTTCGCGTGAAGAATAAATAAAAAATAAATAAAATATAAATGAGGTTTAAGTGAGTATAAGGAACTCAAAAGAGATTAAAAGAGCTAAAAGAGCTAAAAACTGAGGAGCTACTGGAGAGGCAGCCGTCTGCCACAGCGCCACTTGCTGAATGAGCGCTGAATGAGCGCTAGTAGTAACCATAGATACACATTGTCTTAAGACACTGTATGTAACATCATGTCTATGTTTTTTTTTTACTTGACAGTAGATCTCTGAAGTTCTGACAGGAATCTCTGCAGCTGCTCAGACAAAATAATCAACTCTCTTTGTATTTACAAAATTACAAAGATTTATTTCCACATCCTTCTGAAAGCAATAGTGTCAGATGCTAATGTTGCGGATGATGGAGAGTCCGCGGACACACCCCACTCCGATTCCATCCATGCGCCTTCTTTTCCAAGAAGCTGTCCCCGGCGGAGCAGAATTACGACATCGGAAACCGGGAACTACATGCCATCAAACTCGCTCTGGAAGAGTGGAGGCATTGGCTGGAGGGGAGCGAAACATCCGATGATCGAAATCTGGAATACCTCTGTGAAGCCAGGAGACTGAACACTCGTCAGGCCCGGTGGGCACTCTTCTTTACCCGATTCAGCTTCACCGTAACCTACCGTCCCGGCACTAAGAACACCAAGGCGGGCACACATCTCCGGGCTCTGGACACCCAGGCAGCCACCAAACCCTCTCGCTCATCCTTTCTTCGATCTGCTTGGTGTCTCTGTCAGCTTATCCTCTGGATACCATCCCCAGTCTAACGGCCAGACTGAGCGGAAGATTCAGGAGATCGGGAGATACCTGCGGTCATATTGCCACAACCATCAGGACTGCTGGAGCCGCTACCTACGAGTATGCACAGAACTCCCTGTGTCAGTCCTCCACCGGTCTCAACTCCCTTTCAGTGCATACTCGGCTACCAACCTCCGTTGTTTCCCTGGAATGGAGAACCATCTGACTTTTCAGCAGTCCACCATTGGTTCCAGATGAGCGAGAGGGTCTGGGACTCAGCCCATGTACATCTCCAGCGGGCTCCTCAGGCTTCTTGTCGTCAGGCCGTTAGGAAGATGTTTCTCCGGCGTGCTGCTGAAGCATTTGATGCTGTATAGACGCTTTCAGCAGTGACAACATAAACACACGGTACTGCGCATGTGCATAAAACTGGCCCAAACTTAACTTCCGGCAAACTGCGCAGACAATCCATAACAAGTAAATAACCATAGTAGCTGGTATTTCTTGACAGTCAAAGAAAATAAATGTTACCTGGCCAAACTGAAATGTGACACTACCAGACCCGTTGAACAAAATAGGAGACAAGATGTTTTTCTACCGACGTGTCTGATTTACCGCAGTGTTAAAAAACTGTGGCGAGCGGAGCGCGGCGACGAGGCTTTATTAGGTGAACATATCTCTCCTTATTAGCTTCTTACATGCTTGCTAACCTTTTTTTAAGGCGGGTCTCCACATGACAGGATGTTGGATGGATCTGTGCAGCGTTATGATACATTCTGCTCCGCTGTTAATGTGTTTGTGTGTGTGAGAGAGAGAGAGAGAGAGAGAGAGAGAGAGCTTGCGAATATGCGCTACACGCAACTCTGCAGTCAAATACAACTTTTCCTTAAATTGTAAAAAACACGGAAATCAATATGTGGCGGTCAGCGCTGATAATGAGTTGGGCTGCCACTAATAAATGCATGGGAAACACTGTACCGGATACTCGGATAAACCTAGCTATTTTAATATAGTATCTAATACAGTCAATGCCGTATTATCCAATAAACAGTATAAACTAACAGAACGGAAGTTAACTTTGGGCCAGCTCATCACCATGGCAACGCGTCTGATGAAAGCGTCTATAAGGGAAACTCACCCTCAGGTCTCATGTGCTCTTGGTTACAGAGAGGAGACGTTTCACCCGCTGTCAGACGGACTGGAGCGTCGTGGACTTGAGGTTGAAGCTCTTCTTGCACCAGAGGCTCAGCAGCAGGAAGAACTTCAGGATCATCAGCAGGAGGTTCCTCGATACCAATGACCTCTACACATCTAGAGACGCACTGTAGAGACTTTACATCTAAATAGGAGAATATCAGCACAAGTTAGCTAGCAGTTCATTAAATGGTAAAAACAGAAAACACTGATTTATTAGGAAAAGCGATTATTTGATATTAGAATAAATTACTAATTGTACACCTATAGATTTTTTAAGTACAAAGTATAATATTAATAAGTTTTACACTTTTGAGGTAACTTATATGTTTTATAGAGAGAAAAAAGTCTGTTTAAAACCATCCTAAAGTTGCCGTTACTCATTTAGGTGTAAATGAAGTGACTTTGTCATGTAGGATATTCAATATATACTCTCATAACATTGTCATTTACCATAGGTATTTCTCCTGGATGTTTCCGTCTCGTGTTGTGTTGCTCCCTCTCCCTCAGGCTTCTTGTCGTCAGGCCAGTTGAGGAAGATGTTTCTCCGGCGTGCTGCTGAACCATTTGTGTTGAATGATCTTGTCCAGATCAAGCCGACGCTCTGGCTTCTGCTGCAGAAGGGAGGAGATCAATTCGCAGCAACCTGTGAGAAAGACGGAGAGACATGTGATTATTAGCGTTAACTTTACATCGGCTCTACTTTCATTATTCTAAGCTGTAAGATCTCCAGGTCAAATTCCTGCATTATCTATCCAGCCACCTCCAATAAAGCCCTGAGGTTTTGCATTAGAATTGTACTTGAAGTAATAAATAAATCACCTTCTGTCAAGCCATGTTTGTGCCAGGTGTTCATATTGGTGCTGTATAAGTCGAAACTATCCGGAAAGTATCCACACACCATCCTGAACAAGAGGATCCCCAGAGACCAGACCGTCGCGGCTTTCCGTGAAACTCGCCCTTCATTTTGTACTCGGGAGGGCAGTACAAATCTGTGCCTGGAGGAAAGAGTGTTTGTCTGAAATGTTAGTCTCTACCACAGCATTAGCATACGAGTGTTGAGTTAACTGATTTTGAGAACTAATACACACCATTATATCTCGTGAAGGGAGATCCTGTCAGGAGATCTGCGGATCCAAAGTCAATGAGTGTGACATCGTGGTTCTTGACGTTTACGAGAAGGTTCTCTAATTTGATGTCACCATGAAAAACTCCACGACGACAGCACGCATCAGCGGCTAGTGTTGCCGACCACATCATGTGCTGCACAATCTTCTCCTCAATGCGGCCGCCGCTGTGCGCCACAAAGTCGAACACATCCATGCAGTCCGAGGAACGCTCGAGGACCATGACGTAGAAGTCCTCCTGGTCCTGCCAGTCCAGCAGCTTGATGATGTCCATCGCTGGACCCTTTTTACTGGCCAGGATTGTCAGAGCGATTTCTTTGGGAAGGGAGTTGGGATGATCAGGCTGGAAAAAAGAAACATTATATGATGTCAGATGGTTTTAAATAGGGATTTAACTTAGTTTGTCTGCTGAAAAATCACTACTAGAGTACATACAATGCTGATACATTCTGTGCTTCCCGTCTTTGGGATGAATTTCACCGCCACCTGATGGACAAAACAAAAAGCAATTAATGTGTGTAGAGATCATATCAGAATTTAAACCCTAACATGTCTAAGAAGAGCCATAAATGGTGAACATATGAAACAGGAAGATGTCTTGCATAGGATAAAGTGAGAGATCAAAGGATGAGAAATAATTCAAATCAAAAACAATTCGTTAAACTAGTAGTCGTAAGTTAAAGAAAAAGTCAAACCTTCTGGCCATCCACCAAACGAGTGCCTTCATAGACGGAACCAAATCCACCTTGCCCCAGCTTACGGCCAATTGCATATCGGCAGTGAATGTTTTCTGTTAAAAGATGAAGAGAAGAAGACAATGTTTAGTGGTGCTTTGCAGATATTTTGAGATTATTGTTGAGGACTATGGCAGGAAACTCACCCTCAGGTCTCATGTGCTCTTGGTTACAGAGAGGAGACGTTTCACCCGCTGTCAGACGGACTGGAGCGTCGTGGACTTGAGGTTGAAGCTCTTCTTGCACCAGAGGCTCAGCAGCAGGAAGAACTTCAGGATCATCAGCAGGAGGTTCCTCGATACCAATGACCTCTACACATCTAGAGACGCACTGTAGAGACTTTACATCTAAATAGGAGAATATCAGCACAAGTTAGCTAGCAGTTCATTAAATGGTAAAAACAGAAAACACTGATTTATTAGGAAAAGCGATAATTTGATATTGTGATAAATTGCACATTTTTCACATATTGATTTTTAAAGTACAAAGCATAATATTACTAAGTTTTACACTTTTGAGGTTACATATTTGTATAGAGAAAAAGTCTGTTTAAAACTAGGGGTGTAACGATTCCCTCATGTCACGATTCCGATATATATCATGATACTGAACTCATCGATATCGATATTATTGCCACACTCCAAAACAAATAATAAAAGTTTAACAAAAACTCTACTGTTAATTAAAATTCTAACTTTGATATTACATTGTGGGTTTAAATGAATAGGCTTGGACTCGGTGCTTGTGCCGGAACACAATATTCGTGATTCTGAAGTTGAAAATACAGAATTATTTTAAACGAATATGCTTGATCTCTGGCACTGAATAGATATATATTTAAAATAATTGTAAGCCACTTTTTACTGGTAAGGTAACATAAGAAATTTGGCATTATCAGGACCCACATATATTCCCCCATTGCATTATTACATTATACTCAACATTATATATCGTAGTTTAATGTAGTACTGACACTAAAATTCTGAAAACTTTTTCTCACAAGTCATTTTAATTTTGGTGGACTATCCATCGATACATATTGTTACTATTTATTAGATACGTAATTTTTGTATTGCGATATCTTGTGGTATCTACATATTGTTACACCCCTATTTAAAACCATCCTAAAGGGGCAGAAAATTTGCCGTTACTCATTTAGGTGTAAATTGAAGTGACTTTGTCATGTAGGATTTTCAATATAACATTGTCATTTACCGTCGGTACTTCTCCTGGATGTTTCCGTCTCGTGATCCTTTATCATCTCACTCTGATCTGAGCACTTTTTGTTGGATTTCTTACATCTGAAACAACACAGACTCTTACAGATGTTTTTTTTTCTTCCTCTTCAGACGAGAGGTTGGCTGGTCACGGTGATGGAGGTCTGAATGCTCACTATCCTGTTGTACTCGTGATCTTCTGTTTCCCATAATGAATCGCTGTATCGATTAATCACACTAAAGCAAAAGCAGCTACAAACTAAGTAAATGAGTAAGTTAAAGTGTGAAAATTTGCAATAACGCGCGTCAAAAATAACCGAACCGAAAGAGTGATGATGAGTTGTAATAATGCGCGTCAAAAGCTCTTTATGAGCTCTTTATGATCTCTTTATGAAGTCACGCTGGCTATGACGTCAGCTGGGGGGGGGGTGTCTGCTATGCAGGCTGATGTTTTCTTTTAAATATAAGACGCTTTCATCAGACGCGTTGCCATGGTGATGAGCTGGCCCAAAGTTAACTTCCGTTCTGTTTGTTTATTAAATTTTTGTACATTTTAAAGATAAATTCATTAATCTGGTGCTCTTTGAGTCACTCGAATCTGTTGTTAAAAATAAATAATAACCACATAGTCTTTGATTTAGATATCTGCATCTGATCATCACATCACAATTATTCAATTAAGCATGATAATATGGTCACATTTCACAGTGAAGTAGGATGATTCAAAATTAACATTTATTTACATTAAAAGTTCTTTTGGTAAAATTACATTTCCTTTATAGCCTATAAACAGGGCTTTACTGCCTTTAAACATCGTATACATTTTAAAATATTGCTGATTACTTATAAAGCACTGAATGGTTTATCTCCAGTACTTGAGCGAGTTCTTAACGCATTATAGTCCTTCACGTCTACTGTGACCTCTAAACTCCGGCCAGTTGATAATACCTAGAATATCTAAATCGACTGCAGGCGGGAGATCCTTTCCTATTTAGCACCAAAACTCTGGAACAATCTTCCTAACATTGTCCAGGAAGCAGACACACTCTGTCAGTTCAAATCTAGACTAAACACACATCTCTTTGACCTAGCGTACACATAGGGAATTGTATCTTCCTATTATTCAAATCAGTTAGTCAAATAATATGATATGATGCAATATGATCAGCTTAAATATCAATTTCTGACAATGATTATTAATTTGAAATGAACTATTTAAAAAACAATATGAACAGAAGTGTAAAAATGGTAAATCTCTTTCAACTTTTTAATGTAAAGCAAAATGTACAACCGTTATAATGTTACAATGTTTATATAATCAAACAAACAGTGAATGATATCAACCTACAAACTGATCAGAAAACAAACAATCTCAATATCTTCTACAGTAAAGGTCACTCTCCTTATTCTCCCGCTGAGTCTGCAGTCTGTCGTCGGTGTTTAGAAGCTGTAATGAAGTCAAGTCCTAAAAGATGTGTGTTTTCCCGTCTGAACAGGGTCCCGAGAGCAGAAGCACATGATCCAGAGCGATCTCTCCACTGATGGACCGGCCGTGCTCAGCCTCGAACACCACCTGAACACACACATCATTATCATCACATCTGAACACACACACATCATTATCATCACATCTGAACACACACACATCATTATCATCACATCTGAACACTTACACATCATTATCATCACATCTGAACACACACACATCATTATCATCACATCTGAACACACACACATCATTATCATCACATCTGAACACACACACATCATTATCATCACATCTGAACACTTACACATCATTATCATCACATCTGAACACACACACATCATTATCATCACATCTGAACACACACACATCATTATCATCACATCTGAACACACACACACATCATTATCATAACATCTGAACACACACACACATTATCATTTCATCTGAACACACACACATCATTATCATCACATCTGAACACACACACATCATTATCATCACATCTGAACACTTACACATCATTATCATCACATCTGAACACACACACATCATTATCATCACATCTGAACACTTACACATCATTATCATCACATCTGAACACACACACATCATTATCATCACATCTGAACACACACACACATTATCATTCTCATCTGAACACACACACGTCATTATCATCACATCTGAACACACACACATCATTATCATCACATCTGAACACACACACACATCATTATCATCACATCTGAACACACACACATCATTATCATCACATCTGAACACACACACATCATTATCATCACATCTGAAC
Source organism: Hybognathus amarus (assembly GCA_030378365.1). NCBI lineage: Eukaryota > Metazoa > Chordata > Actinopteri > Cypriniformes > Leuciscidae > Hybognathus > Hybognathus amarus. The sequence goes on from JAQIUQ010007160.1 coordinate 69,206, forward strand.
ACACACACACATCATTATCATCACATCTGAACACACACACACATCATTATCATCACATCTGAACACACACACATCATTATCATCACATCTGAACACACACACATCATTATCATCACATCTGAACACACACACACATTATCATCTCATCTGAACACACACACGTCATTATCATCACATCTGAACACACACACATCATTATCATCACATCTGAACACACACACACATCATTATCATCACATCTGAACACACACACATCATTATCATCACATCTGAACACACACACATCATTATCATCACATCTGACACACACACACATCATTATCATCACATCTGAACACACACACACATCATTATCATCACATCTGAACACACACACATCATTATCATCACATCTGAACACACACACATCATTATCATCACATCTGAACACACACACACATTATCATCTCATCTGAACACACACACGTCATTATCATCACATCTGAACACACACACGTCATTATCATCACATCTGAACACACACACATCATTATCATCACATCTGAACACACACACACATCATTATCATCACATCTGAACACACACACATCATTATCATCACATCTGAACACACACACATCATTATCATCACATCTGACACACACACACATCATTATCATCACATCTGAACACACACACATCATTATCATCACATCTGAACACACACACATCATTATCATCACATCTGAACACACACACATCATTATCATCACATCTGAACACACACACATCATTATCATCACATCTGAACACACACACACATCATTATCATCACATCTGAACACACACACATCATTATCATCACATCTGAACACACACACATCATTATCATCACATCTGAACACCACACACATCATTATCATCACATCTGAACACACACACATCATTATCATCACATCTGAACACACACACATCATTATCATCACATCTGAACACACACACATCATTATCATCACATCTGAACACACACACATCATTATCATCACATCTGAACACACACACATCATTATCATCACATCTGAACACACACACATCATTATCATCACATCTGAACACACACACATCATTATCATCACATCTGAACACACACACATCATTATCATCACATCTGAACACACACACACATTATCATCTCATCTGAACACACACACGTCATTATCATCACATCTGAACACACACACATCATTATCATCACATCTGAACACACACACACATCATTATCATCACATCTGAACACACACACATCATTATCATCACATCTGAACACACACACATCATTATCATCACATCTGAACACACACACACATCATTATCATCACATCTGAACACACACACACATCATTATCATCACATCTGAACACACACACATCATTATCATCACATCTGAACACACACACATCATTATCATCACATCTGAACACACACACACATTATCATCTCATCTGAACACACACACGTCATTATCATCACATCTGAACACACACACATCATTATCATCACATCTGAACACACACACACATCATTATCATCACATCTGAACACACACACATCATTATCATCACATCTGAACACACACACATCATTATCATCACATCTGAACACACACACACATCATTATCATCACATCTGAACACACACACACATCATTATCATCACATCTGAACACACACACATCATTATCATCACATCTGAACACACACACATCATTATCATCACATCTGAACACACACACACATTATCATCTCATCTGAACACACACACGTCATTATCATCACATCTGAACACACACACGTCATTATCATCACATCTGAACACACACACATCATTATCATCACATCTGAACACACACACACATCATTATCATCACATCTGAACACACACACACATCATTATCATCACATCTGACACACACACACATCATTATCATCACATCTGAACACACACACACATCATTATCATCACATCTGAACACACACACACATCATTATCATCACATCTGAACACACACACATCATTATCATCACATCTGAACACACACACATCATTATCATCACATCTGAACACACACACATCATTATCATCACATCTGAACACACACACATCATTATCATCACATCTGAACACACACACACATCATTATCATCACATCTGAACACACACACACACATTATCATTCTCATCTGAACACACACACGTCATTATCATCACACCTGAACACACACATCATTTATATTCATCATTACACCTGAACACACACACACATCATTAATATTCATCATTACACCTCAACACACACACACACACCATCATACCTGAACACACACACACACACACACACACACACACACACACACACACACACACACACACGCACACACACACACACACACACACACACACAGGTCTCTGTTGTGAGTGTGTATGTGAAGTTTTTGCCCATCACAAATCATGTTAAAATTGTCACTTTTTGAGGGTGAGGACAAAACGTGTGTTTTTGTGTGTGTCCTTTACATGTAAATGAGCTGTTGCTCCTGCCACAGGGGGCGGAGCTTTAAGAGCTGTGTGTGTGTGTGTTAGCAGCTCCGATTACCTCTTTTGGTACCTGAATCGGTACCAGTAGTGTACATATCAATACCAGTAGCATAAATATCGGCACCAGTAGTGTACATATCAATACCAGTAGCATAAATATCGGCACCAGAAGTGTACATATCAATACCAGTAGCATAAATATTGGTACCAGTAGTGTACATATCGGTACCAGTAGCATAAATATCGGGACCAGCAGTGTACATATCGGCACCTGTAGCATAAATATCGGTACTTGCAGTATATATATCGGTACCAGTAGTGTACATATCGGTACCAGTAGCATAAATATCGGGACCAGCAGTGTACATATCAGTACCAGTAGTGTACATATCGGCACCTGTAGCATAAATATCGGTACTTGCAGTATAAATATCGGTACCAGTAAGTGTACATATTGGTACCAGTAGCATAAATATCGGGACCATCAGTGTACATATCAGTACCAGTAGTGTACATATCGGCACCAGTAGTGTACATATCAATACCAGTAGCATAAATATCGGGAACCAGTAGTGTACATATCAATACCAGTAGCATAAATATTGGGACCAGCAGTGTACATATCGGCACCTGTAGCATAAATATCGGTACTTGCAGTATAAATATCGGTACCAGTAGTGTACATACCGGTACCAGTAGCATAAATATCGGGACCAGCAGTGTACATATCGGCACCAGTAGCATAAATATCAGTACCAGTAGTGTACATATCGGCACCAGTAGTGTACATATCGGCACCAGTAGTGTACATATCGGCACCTGTAGCATAAATATCGGTACTTGCAGTATAAATATCGGTACCTGTAGTGTACATATGGGTACCAGTAGCAAAAATATTAGGACCAGCAGTGTACAAATCGGCACCTGTAGTGTACATATCGGCACCAGTGAGTGTGCTCTCTCACTCGAGACGGGTCGGGTCTGGGTCTCGGTCTCACTGACGCTGATCTTCTCGGATCTTCTCCAGCCGTGAGTGTGTGTCGGCCCACTCTCCCACAGCGCAGACTCACTGTCGTCCAGCTTGACCCGTAAGGTGTTCTGCGGACCCCGGATGAGATAGTCGAACGTGAGACAGAAGCTGCTCTGCCGCATGTGATCGTCCAGCAGCAGCTTCAGCCTCGACACCTCGGGCCGGACCCCCACCGGGCCCTCCAGGGTCAGGTGATACTCTCTCCCTGAAGGAGACACAACAGAACCAGACAGTGAGATCCGACCACGAGGAGCACTACACCTTTACTGGGAACTGCCTTTCAGAGGAAATCTAACGCAACACCGTCTTTGTGTGTGTGTGTGTGTATATTTATATGTATTTGTGTGCGTGTTAAAATATATGATTAAATACATTTAAATATGAATATCTTGGTATATATATATTTATTATATATTTATTATATGTATTTAGATTATTTTATTCATTTCGATTACACTGTTATTTCAGTTTTTTAAATATTTCATTGTTAATAAATATTTAAATCTTAACGTGACTAAATACAAGTTAAATATGAAGTTATTTTGCAGTACTAATATTTTATTTTCTTGTAATTAAATATGTCAAAGGTTTACCCATTCAGGCAGCGTGTGTCATGATCATAGCGGTCAGTGTTAGTGGAAACGGGAGACTCTGGTTCTGTACCGTTTTCATGATACTTGATGGTCCAGTCCAGATCGTCCTCGTGGTCCTGAACCCACTCACACGCTCCCCGGTCAAAGTCACAGTCGGCCAGGAGCCCTGATCCCAGAACAGACGTCAGCTCTGAACGTTCACAACACAAGCGTCTCTGTGGAGTCTAAAGAGTCTCTTACTTTCCTTCAGCGGCGCTGCTCGGATCTCTCTCCGGCTCGGGTCGGGATGATACGCGGGCACCAACTCATCTGGAACTGCACAGGAAACACACGGGCATGAGCAGGGTTATGCCAGCAGAGAGAGTGCATCATTACACACACATTCATACTATCTTCCACTCAATTACGTCTAATAACCAGATGTCGGATACATTTTATAGGCCTTATACATAGGTCATGTACAAAATATGCGTTTGTCCACAAAAAATTCTATATAGATTTTTTAATATTTTCACACTGTGAAGCAAATAAATTATATTTAGATTTTGAATATTTTCAAACTGTGAAGCAAATAGATTCTATTTTGATTTTGAATATTTTCAAACTGTGAAGCAAATAAAGTCTATTTAGATTTTGAATATTTTCACACTTTGAAGCAAATAAATTCTATTTAGATTTTGAATATTTTCACACTTTGAAGCAAATAAATTCTATTTAGATTTTGAATATTTTCAAACTGTGAAGCAAATAAATTCTATTTAGATTTTGAATATTTTCACACTTTGAAGCAAATAAATTCTATTTAGATTTTGAATATTTTCAAACTGAAACAAATAAATTCTATTTAGATTTTGAATATTTTCAAACTGTGAAGCAAATAGATTCTATTTTGATTTTGAATATTTTCAAACTGTGAAGCAAATAAAGTCTATTTAGATTTAGAATATTTTCACACTTTGAAGCAAATAAATTCTATTTAGATTTAGAATATTTTCACACTTTGAAGCATAGAAATTCTATTTAGATTTTGAATATTTTCAAACTGTGAAACAAATAAATTCTATTTAGATTTTGAATATTTTCACACTTTGAAGCAAATAAATTCTATTTAGATTTTGAATATTTTCACACATTGAAGCAAATAAATTCTATTTAGATTTTGAATATTTTCAAACTGTGAAACAAATAAATTCTATTTAGATTTTGAATATTTTCACACTTTGAAGCATATAAATTCTATTTAGATTTTGAATATTTTCAAACTGTGAAGCAAATCAGATTCTATTTAGATTTAGAATATTTTCAAACTCTGAAGCAAATAAATTCTATATGGATTTTGAATATTTTCAAACTGAAGCAAATCAATTCTATATGGATTTAGAATATTTTCAAACAGTGAAGCAAATAAATTCTATTTAGATTTTGAATATTTTCAAACTGTGAAGCAAATCAATTCTATTAAATTCTATATAGATTGTTATTGTGATGGGCATTTCCTGAAATAAACAGCAGTGCCTGTAGAATAGTGAACATATTATAGTGTTTTCATAACACACTGAATAATGCAGAATAAAGAAAGTAAATGGCTTAATTTTGATTTCACGCTGAGATTAAGCCGTTTTGAAATGATTTAATTGCAAATGTTTACAATAGTTATGAGTTAAAAGGGTTGTGTTTGACATTTCCCCCATGTTCATCTGTGTTCAGTGTGTGATGTTGCTGCTCCAGTTCTCCTCTATATCAGTGTCAGTGTTCCTGAACTCCTGAAACGCCTCTGTTGAGTTTCTCCCGGGAGCGAACATGTCACAATATTCCTCATTATAATAATTAATGCGCAGAATAAAGGGGCGGGGCCTGGGTCAGTTAGTTAGTAGTGTGTTAAACTGGTGGTAATCGAAAGGGGCGGCATTTTCCCAAACACACTCAACCAATCACAACACACTGCTCCAGCCGACCAATCAGAGCTCAGTGTGCTTTCAGAAGGAGGGCTTTATAGAGACAGGAAGTAAGCCTCATCAATGGGGAATAAGAGGAAACTACAGGTGTGAAACTTGTCTTCTTCCAGAGAATGAGGATAATTGCGAGAGCGACGGATGAAAGACTGAAACAGCTGTTCTGCAGAACGCTAATAAAAGGCTCCGGGTCTTTCCGGACGATCCTTCCTCTGGGAATGATGATGGATTTCCCCGTTTGAGCTCGTACACACACACACACACACACACAGACGGGATTCTGCAGTTTAGAGAAACAAGTGTGTTTCCTCAATATCTGCGAACATATTACGGGATCTGTATGCTTTATTACAGTCTGTATTACGGCCATCCAGCACTGTTACTGATCATGTGATCCATCGCTTCTGTGAGCTAACTCTATAATACAGCCATTAGTGAGTTATTGAGTGTGAATAGAGTTCACCGGCGTGTTGTGGGTCGGTCACACTACACTGGTGTTGAATGGGAACACAAGAGTGACCTCTGACCCCCGATCTGACTAGTTTAATAAACACTTATTTCATGAGCAGCCACATCAACGCTGCTCTCCTCGCGGGAAATATTAATCTGGGGAATGTGTTTGGGAATGGGAAGTTCACTCAGTCTCCCTGTCGGCACATGTACAGTAGATATCCATATACAGAGACTGTACGGCTCAGTCCCAGCATGCCCTGCACACAGGCCCTCTCGTCTTAGGAATCACAGGAATAAATTACACTTTACTATACGTGCACATAGAGAACAGTTTTACATTGGAAGAATATTTTTAATCAAATAAACATTAATAAACATACAGACTCTTTTGAGAGGTGTGTGTGTGTGTGAATGGACTCAAACAGAAGAGCGCTTGCAACACCAAGGTCATGGGTTCGAATCCCAGGGAAAGCAAGAACTGATAAGAATGTAAATGCGAAGTGTCTGTGGGTAAAAGCGTCACATGTATAAACAGGAGTAATTGTAGATCACTCACAGAACACATCTCCTCGGGGGTCCAGCTGGTTCCCGGTGTCGTCCTCCTCTTCCTCCTCCTCTTCCTCGTCCTCCTCCTCATCCTCGTCAGGGCCGGTGTAGAGCCCCGTCGCTGTAGTCGAAGGGTTGCAGCTGGAGGTGAGGGGTCACCGCTGGCTCTGGGAGGCTGTTGTCAAACCGGCCCAGAATGCGAGTCTTGGACGGGAAATCGGGAATAACTGCAGGGAAAGGAGATGCGTGAGGAAACGCTGATGTCAAATGATCTTCTAAAGCCATTACAGCGGACATATCATGAAAAACTGAATACTATTGAGCAGATCATGTGAGCGCTGTCTTCTAAACACTGACTCAGGAACTGTGGACACTTGTGGAAGAGTTCAACATGATGATGAGATGATCAGAGGAACTCCACAACAACTACACAAACGTCTCCGCTAACATTCAGAAACGTGGAAAAGTGTAAAATGTGTAACTCGCTGCTGGACCAGTGAGATCCGCCTGTGCTGTTATTACCTCTGAAGCTCGTGTGAAGGCCCCGCCCTCTTTTGACGGAGGCGGAGCTGCAGCTCATTTGCATTTAAAGCGACACACAAAAACTGGACGTTTTTGTTCACACCCAAAAAGGGGCAAATTTGACGAGCTATAATAAATGATTATTTTGAGCTGTAAATTCACACACATTCTGGGGAAACAAGCGATCTGGTGAAAAGGGGCATAATATATCACCTTTAAAAGCATAAAATGTATATATGGAGACTGATTCAAGCATTATTGCATTAAACACAACATGATTTATATGCTCATGACTGCATGTTCAGGACTTCTCCATGCGAAGGGAATATCTGCGTGCATGAAGCCGTTCGCAAAGGCCATCAGTCGCATGTTAACACTTTACATTAAGGTTTCGTCTGTTAATAAGTGTGAACGTTAGAACATTAGAGCTGGACGATACTCCTAAACATTTATATCTCGAATATTTTTCAAAATTTTGATGATATTTGATATTTACATTTATGCATTTAGCAGACTATATTTAATAAAGCAGACTCTCTCTCTCTCTCTCTCTCTCTCTCTCTATATATATATATATATATGTATATATATCAGTATTTTAATCAGTGTAAAATAAAAATAATTAATCAACTAAATACATTTCATTTGATAAAATTCAATTTAATTTAAAAATTATAAATGTAATAAATAAATAAAGTAAATGAAATAATAAAAAGTTAATAAAATAAATGAAATAAATCAAACATTAACTCAATTATTAATTAATAAAACAAAACTAATTTAATTGAATAAAATGCAATTTAACAAAAAGAAAACCTTTAATCATATAAATTAATAAATAAAATAATAAATAAAATAAATAAATGTAATTTAACCAAATAAACTGTAATTAAAAATAATCAAATTAATTTAATAAACAGCGGTGTGTATATATATATATATACTATATATATATATATACACACACACACACACACAGATAATTTATCTATTTTTCACTTTAAATTATATTTATATGATTAATTTAAATATTTATACTGTATATAAACACTATACGTATATGTATAAATGTATTTAATAAATCAATAAATGAATACATATAATAATAAATAAATTCTTATTGTGAAGTCGAATGTGTCAAAGTTTATCTTGATTATTTTCGTAATTTAAAACAAAATTCAATGAATCCCATAAAGCGCTAGATAATACATTACTAATATTACCAAATGAGATCTTATTGTAAAGTGTTTCCAGTTGCATTAAAGCGCAATAGCAGAAGTTTGGCTGTGATGTTCTCCTGTTCTGAGATCAGTTCTAGGAAACCTCTCCATGCACACTACACTCCTCACCGCTGAGAGACACGTCCACTTTCCCCTGATCACTGTCCCAGGATCTGTGAGGAAAAGGCTTGACTACAGAAACACAAAGGATTTCTTGTTTTTCCTGGAAACGCTGGACTTTCATTCATTTCCATGAAGATCATCATTATAGTGTGTTGTTCTCTCACCTGAACAGTCGAACCCGCTGCCGCGGAAGCCCTGCTTGCATTTACACCTGTAGGATCCGTGTGTGTTGATGCACTCGGCGTGAAGACTGCACTTGTGTGTGTCCGACACACACTCGTTTATATCTGAAATATCACAGTCTCTCATCATCGCCTTCCAAAGCAAGCATGAAGCAATCAAAATATTCTCTTGCATTTCAGGTGAGCAACTTTCTCTCATGCATATGAAGTATATTATGAATTTTCCCAAGAGTTTTTCTCCCAGAAAGCGACAGTATTCCTCAATCATAACAGTAAGTTACATGGTTTCTGTCTTACCAACACAGTCGTATTTGCCGCTGACGTATGAGAGGTCGTAACCCTCCTGGCACTTGCAGTAGTAGCTTCCGAATGTGTTGATGCACTGCCGGTTGAACGGACACTGATGTTTCCCAGTGGCACATTCGTCAATGTCTAATGAAGACAACGAGGGAAACGACAAGAGTTAAAGCAACATCTGAACAGGAACGATGATCTCTTCACCTGTTGTTGATTCAGCGATGCCATGAGGAAACCATTTTAGAAAACATTTCTAAAATCACCATTTTATCTTAGTGTAAAGAACATTTAATAATCAAAAGAGACATTTTCCTCTGGTTCCATCCCAGAAAGCAACAGAGTCGGCCCACATCTGGATTCCACACGGCTCAGACGCGGGCCAGATACGGGCCGACTCTGTGTTGCTGTGTGGGGTTGATGTTAAAGGTTCTTTATGGAACCATCAAAGCCAATAAAGAACCTTTATTTTTAAGATAATACGGGCGTTCGCAGCGGGTAGTTCTCAGGAATGTTTCCCGAGCACTGATGGTTCCCTCAGGAACGTTCTCCTGGTTGTGTTCGCAGCGTCTGGAGGAACTCTGAAGCAATGTGACACATGCTTGTTGTTGAGACTTTTATTTTGACGGTGCTGAGATCGACTGAAGGCACAGCGCTCGCATTCTCCTGTTCATTAGTGTACGATCTGTCGAACAGTGCTGTCTAATACACTATTAGACCTGTTAAACACAGTGAGTAGACCGTAATAGAGTTATTAGCGTATAGAGTTATTAGCTTACAGAGTTATTAGCGTACAGAGTTATTAGCGTATAGAGTATTTAGAGTATAGAGTTATTAGCGTATAGAGTTATTAATGTATAGAGTTATTAGCGTATAGAGTTATTAATGTATAGAGTTATTAGCGTATAGAGTTATTAATGTATAGAGTTATTAGCGTATAGAGTTATTAATGTATAGAGTTATTAGCGTATAGAGTTATTAGCGTATAGAGTTATTAGCATATAGAGTTATTAGCGTATAGAGTTATTAATGTATAGAGTTATTAGCATACAGAGTTATTAGCGTATAGAGTTATTAGCGTACAGAGTTATTAATGTATAGAGTTATTAGCGTATAGAGTTATTGATGTATAGAGTTATTAGCATATAGAGTTATTAATGTATAGAGTTCTTAGCGTATAGAGTTATTAATGTATAGAGTTATTAGCGTATATAGTTATTAATGTATAGAGTTATTAGCGTATAGAGTTATTCACGTATAGAGTTATTAGCGTATAGAGTTATTAGCGTATAGAGTTATTAGCGTATAGAGTTATTAACGTATAGAGTTATTAGCGTATAGAGTTATTAACGTATAGAGTTATTAATGTATAGAGTTATTAGCGTATAGAGTTATTAGCGTATAGAGTTATTAGCGTATAGAGTTATTAGCGTATAGAGTTATTAGCGTATAGAGTTATTAGCGTATAGAGTTATAAGTATAGAGTTATTAGCATAAGGTTATTACGTATAGAGTTATTAGCGTATAGAGTTATTAATGTAGAGTTATTAGCGTATAGAGTTATTAACGTATAGAGTTATTAATGTATAGAGTTATTAGCGTATATAGTTATTAATGTATAGAGTTATTAGCGATAGAGTTATTAGTATAGAGTTATTAATGTATAGAGTTATTAGCATACAGAGTTATTAGTGTATAGAGTTATTCGTACAGAGTTATCAATGTATAGAGTTATTAGCATATAGTTATTAACGATAGAGTTATTAGTGTAGATTTATTACGTATAGAGTTATCAGCGTATAGAGTTATCGATATAGAGTTATTAGCGTATAGAGTTATTAGCGTATAGAGTTATTAATGTATAGAGTTATTAGCGTATAGAGTTATTAACGTATGAGTTATTAACGTATAGAGTTATTAGCGTATATAGTTATTAGTATAGAGTTATTAGCGTATAGAGTTATTAGCGTATAGAGTTATTGTATAGGTTATCATATAGAGTTATTAGCGTATAGAGTTATTGGTATAGAGTTATTAATGTATAGTTATTAGCGCTAGTTATTAACGTATAGAGTTATTAGAGTATAGAGTTATTAGCGTATAGAGTTATCAGGTATGAGTTATCAGATATAGAGTTTAGCGTATAGAGTTATTAGCGTATAGAGTTATTAGCGTATAGAGTTATTCAAGTATAGAGTTATTAGCGTATAGAGTTATTAGCGTATAGAGTTCTTAGCGTATAGAGTTATTAGCGTATGAGCTATAGTATAGAGTTATTCAGTCGTATAGAGTTATTAGCGTATAGAGTTATTAGCGTATAGAGTTATTAGAGTATAGAGTTATTAGACGTATAGAGTTATTAGCGTATAGAGTTATTTAGAGTATAGAGTTATTAGCGTATAGAGTTATTACCGTATAGAGTTTTAAGAGTATAGAGTTATTAGCGTATAGAGTTATTAGCGTATAGAGTTATTAGCGTATAGAGTTATTTAGCGTATAGAGTTATTAGCGTATAGAGTTATTAGTGTATAAAGTTATTAGCGTATAGAGTTATTAGTGTATAGAGTTATTAGCGTATAGAGTTATTAGCGTATAGAGTTATTAGAGTATAGAGTTATTAGCGTATAGAGTTATTAGCGTATAGAGTTATTAGCGTATAGAGTTATTAGCGTATAGAGTTATTAGCGTATAGAGTTATTAGCAGTATAGAGTTATTAGCGTATAGAGTTTTTAGAGTATAGAGTTATTAGAGTATAGAGTTATTAGCGTATAGAGTTATTAGCGTATAGAGTTTTTAGAGTATAGAGTTATTAGCGTATAGAGTTATTAATGTATAAAGTTATTAGCGTATAGAGTTATTAGTGTATAGAGTTATTAGCGTATAGAGTTATTAGCGTGTGGTGTGTGTTGATGTCCAGTGTTGCTGAGCAGAAGTACATCATCATGTATCTCTCGTCCCTCAAAGTTGTGTTGGAGTTTCTCCTCAGCGTAAAGATTGAGATCTTCATCTATCTCTGTTTTCCATGTTCGTAGAGTTAGTTTCTGGAGTAAATATTTCAGCTTTAATCTGTGTGCTTTTTTAAAATAGCGTGTGCTGGTGTTTCGCGTGCGTTCGGCCAATCAGCGAACACTACCGTCACTGTAGCTCCTCTAGAGCTGGTCTCAGAGCGACTCTGGAGAGGAGTACATGAGTTCCTCTAAAGGAGTTCCTAGAACTGATCGTTCCTGCGGTGAGAACACACTCCCTTCTATAGTTCTAGGAATGATGAACCCCTGGAGAAAACCCCTGGAGATCCTCACCCACGCAGGTCTTGCCGTCGGGTCCCAGCTGGAGTCCCGGGGACGGGCACAGACACCGCACCTCGGCCTGGACCTCCTCACAGCCGTACTGACAGTGGGCCACCGAACACGTCCTGGAGTCTGCAGACAACACACAGCGTCACTGTAACACACAGCTCACAACGACTCTCGCAGAACACACTAGCGTCACGCTGGCACTGCGTTGCGTTAGTGTGTGAGAGGGCCCAATGTGTTTCGGTCCTTTTAAAATCATAAGCATTAGAAATAATGACCGTTTTAATGTGTTTGGGTGAACTATTGATTCAACGTTTGAATATAATGAAGTCACTCACTTGCGCAGGACCCGTCAGACATTAGCATGTATCCGTTTAAGCAGTAGCACATGTAGCTGCCGAATGTGTTCATGCAGCGATGCTCACAGGGTCGAGGCTTCAGACCGCACTCGTTCAGATCTGGAGGAAGACAGAGATCAGAGGATACGCAACAACAAAACACATCAGATAAACTGCTGTTGAGGTTAGACACATTTTTTAGGTTTTTGGAGAAATACACTTCCAGGAATACTAAGTACATGAAATACTTGACTGCCTCTAATAATATAGATTGTTTTGCTGCGGACAAATGAACAAATTAAACACAACATTCCATGTCGAACACAGACGGGATCATTAGTTGCTGAAATTACACTCAAATTAGACTTAAATTAAAACATAAAGTCAAAATAATGGCCAAAATTGTAAAATTCTGACTTAAAAAAAAGACTAATTAATTATGATAATTATGATGACACACTAAGTCTAAATTATGATATTAAAAAGTTGAAAATATGACTCACTAAGTCAATTATTACATAAAAAGGCAAACATATGTAATAGTTTTAGTAATCATTTCAACAATCAATTTTTATCTTTTTATCAATTTAGTTAATTAATTAATTTTTAATTCATTTTTAATTTCATTTTATTAGATAATCAGCCCACAAACATACTTTATCACTAGGACAAATTGTAAATAACTTGTTAAACATGAAAATATGATGCAATAATTTTAGGCATTTCTTCTGATATGGAGCCTTTTTGGCATGAAGTGATGTTTAACACTGTTGAGAGTGTGTGTCCTGAAGCGCACTGACCTTGGCTGCACGTCTTCCCAGTGTATCCGGGGAAACACTTGCACTTGTTGGGCCCGACACACTCGCCGTGTGTGCATCCCAGATCACACTGAGCTGAGGAAACATTCAACAGCACAGACAGATCGATATCAGTCAAGGAAATTAAAATAATTTTCATAATTATGATATAAGTGTTATAATTTCGATTATTTTTATGCTCTATTTTTTCCTTATCTGGAGGAAATGGGTTAAAAGTCAGAATTATGACATACTAAGTTGAAATAATGACAAAAAAAGTCAGAATTATGACATACTAATTTGAAATAATGAATTAAGAAGTCAATTATATGACACACTAAGTTGAAATAATGATTACAAAAATGATAGAAAAATGTTTGGTAAGTTGTTACTCTGTGTGAGCAAAGTCAACAGGTTTTATTCTAATGCAATAAAGCAATAAAAGAGCATTTGTTCTGGTAAATCCTGATTCTGTGCATTCACACTCGTTCACCTTCACAGTGTCCTTTACTGCTCTTCTTCCAGCCGTAGCAACACTCGACTCTGCTGCCGTATCGACACACACCTGACACACTCCTCACGCCCGACACACTCCTCACCGCGGTCTGCCGGCGCTCTCTGTCCGGAACACAGCAGTTATTCACAAACACTTCTACTGTCCGTCGTGTGTGAATGAGCCGGAGCGTGTTAAAGGTGTTCTGCTAAGTTCATATCTTTACAACGGAAGTGATTCAATCTAAACTAACTAATTCTGGACAATAACTTCTATTCTAGATCTGCTGTAAAGTCTAAACACTCTCTGTTACTGTAATCTCCTGTTCTCACTGTAAAGCTGCTGTGAAACTCTATACTGTTACAGCACTGTAGAAATGAAGGAGACTTGACAAGACATGACATGAGTTGACATGAATTGACATAAATTGACTTGACATGACATGAATTGACTTGACATCATGAATTGACTTGAAATGACATGAGTTGACTTAACATGAATTGACTTGACATGACATGAGTTGACTTAACATGAATTGACATGAAATGAATTGACATGAATTGACATGACATGAATTGACTTGAATTGACATGAATTGACATGACATGACATGAATAATTGACTTGACATGAATTGACTTGACATGAATTGACATGACATGAAATGAATTGACATGACATGAATTGACTTGACATGAATTGACATGACATGAAATGAATTGACTTGACATGAATTGACATGACATGAATTGACATGACATGAATTGACATGACATGAATTGACATGACATGAATTGACTTGACATGAATTGACTTGACATGAATTGACTTGACATATGACATGAATTGACTTGACATGAATTGACTTGACATGAATTGACATGAATTGAATTGACTTGACATGAATTGACATGACATGAATTGACTTGACATGAATTGACTTGACATGAATTGACTTGACATGAATTGACTTGACATGAAATGACATGAATTGACTTGACATGAATTGACTTGACATGAATTGACTTGACATGAATTGACTTGACATGAATTGACATAATGAATTGACTTGACATGAATTGACATGACATGAATTGACTTGACATGAATTGACTTGACATGAATTGACTTGACATGAATTGACTTGACATGAATTGACTTGACATGAATTGACTTGACATGAATTGACATGAATTGACATGACATGAATTGACATGACATGAATTGACTTGACATGAATTGACTTGACATGAAATGAATTGACTTGACATGAATTGACTTGACATGAAATGAACTGAATTGACTTGACATGAATTGACTTGACATGAATTGACTTGACATGAATTGACTTGACATGAAATGAACTGAATTGACTTGACATGAATTGACATGACATGAATTGACTTGACATGAATTGACTTGACATGAATTGACATGACATGAACTGACTTGACATGAATTGACTTGACATGAATTGACATGAATTGACTTGACTTGACATGAATTGACATGACTTGACATGAATTGACTTGACATGAATTGACTTGAAATGAAATGAACATGAATTGACTTGACATGAATTGACTTGACATGAATTGACTTGACATGAAATTAACTGAATTGATTTGACATGAATTGACTTGACATGAAATGAACTGAATTGACTTGACATGAATTGACTTGACATGAAATGAACTGAATTGATTTGACATGAATTGACTTGACATGAATTGACTTGACATGAATTGATTTGACATGAATTGACATGACATGAATTGACTTGACATGAATTGACTTGACATGAATTGACATGAATTGACATGAATTGACATGAATTGACTTGACTATTTAAACACTCTTAAGAGTCAAGAACCCTATAAAGTTCAATATAGAGCCCTAATCTAAATGTGACAATATGAAAGCAAAATAATCTTTTGCATTGAAAAATAAATAAATAAATGAAGTGAGTTTTTTATTAAAATGATAGATTACGTATATCTGCCAGTGGGGTCAGAATCTGTAATGAACAGCATATGTCTTAGTCATTATATAGAGAAGTTTTGCATTTATGTTTAATTATATCATTAAATATTCATAATCATATTATATATCATTATAATCATATAAATAATCATTATGTATCTCCTCATTTGCATAAAGTTTAACATTTCTCAACTTCGTCCAGCCGCTGCACACAAACATTGCATCGTTGCAAAAACACCACATCAGATTCTATATAATATAGGGTTACAAAGATTGTATTCCAAACTTAAAATTAATATTCAAGAAGTTTAGAAGAAAATTAATATTCAGCAATATTTTGGATTCAACTACAATGATACCATTCGATAAAAACTGAATTAAACGTGACATGAATTTAACAACACCGACAGTGTTATTGAACTGAACTAAATCAACATTGAACAGAATTTAGCTGAAAAATGACATTATTATCTTCTGTAGAACTGCCGGCTGAAATTCAGTTTGTTTCATGATTAACATGTTAGTCAGTACGTGCAGTTAATTATATAAAGAAAGTTTATACCACGGGCTGTCTAAATATTCGATTCTGATTGGCTGGAAGGTGTGCAGTAAAAACGTTTAATGCACAGGTAGTTCCAGTCAGTTTGATTACAGTTCAAAATGAATCCGTTACTATAGACCATAGACTGTAAAAAAAACATTGGTAAACATAGTAACAGTTACGCTTGCAAACGGAGTAAAAGTCACATATGAAAAAAAAGGTGGACCTTTTTTTTAAGGTGGACGGAGTGCTAGAACTAACGAGCCGTAACTTAAAAAAATAACCGTCATTTTTACACGTCTGTTTATAGCTTTAACTTCTTTTTAACTTGGCAAATAACCGAGGTATAAGCGGGATAATCCACGGCTAGCCATGTATTAAAGGGATTTTAATGTCACGAACGTAGAGGCAACCTCCCTCCGCTTCGCGTCGGGTGGTTCTTCGCCTTTACGTCGTGCATTAAAATCCTTTAATTCATGGCTAGCTGTGGATTATCCCTTATGCAACCAATGATGATAATAATAACTTTGAGCAAAATACATGTTAAAATTGTTCTCTTCCTGGACCAAAAAACAGACCAAAAATAATATTGATGACTCATCCTGCACTGTGCAAATTTTTGTCCAATCAAATGCTCTCTAGAATAAGCAGGCCCCTCCCCCAATCCAATCTGCCTAGCAACAGAAGGGCCACTAGAGCCTGTGAAAAACAACAGGGAATCTGACAGTAAACACTGGCAGCTCTGATAACCACAACTTCTCCATATAAACAACATTTTAAGTTTTGTCAATATGAATTTACAGTAGAAAATGTATAAAGTAGCTTGAGGTAAATACCAATATATACACAAATACAAAACAATACTAAATCCTGCATTCATATAACGACATAATATAAGAGTTGCAGATGTTTGTGATTCAGCGAGCTGTTGGTCTAAATGTGGTGTGGCTCCAGAGGGACGAGGATGACCTGTGAACTGACGGAAATAAAACTGACGGAAATAAACCGGAGCCGGTGGTGTGAACAGGTGCCGCGCGGCATCACCGACAGAATTAGCAGCTCGACTGCACATTTACACAGGAATCAACAGATATTTACTTCAAATGCTTGTGCATCAATACATTATTCAGATCGTGATTTGATTTGATAATTGACAGCCATTTACACTAGTGTCCAGCTTAGGAAAATATTCATAGTTTATTCAAATATTATTGATTTTGTTGTCATATTGTGCCCTCTGAGTCGATTGTTTTATGTGTGATAGGCTACTAAAGCAATGAAACATGACAAATTGTGCGACAATTTTTGTCCAGGCAGAGATTATAAACATGCAAAAAATCAGAGAACGGACCAAATATTAATAAATGATTATATTATTGTCAATGTTTGCTTTTTGCATAGTAAAATAATCCTGATTAGATTAGTGATATGTTCTCTCCTCATATTAAACGTTTTAAAAATATTTTCCTCTTATTTTGAACTTGTTCGTTCATTAAAAACAAATATCATAAGCTTTGGCCAATATTATGTGGAAAATATATTCAGCTTTACTGAAATTCATTAATTTTCAAGATAAATAGAACAAATATGGTTAAAAAGGAATGAAAATCTTGATCTCTGAAAAGTTGCATTAGTCACAAATGTTTATGTGCATTAATTACTGTCGCCTCTTCAATCTTATAGGAACTGCAGGTGTGTTAGTGTATACTGAAGCAGATTCATTAGTTTCTCAGATGTTTGATCAGTAATCTTACACGGTTCTCCTCTAAAGCTGAAGAAGAATCTCTCAAACTGAAGTCTGTAACCAGATACGGATATAAAGCTGAAACTCAAACCGAGAGCAACACTCGTTTCCTCCACAACTTTAACCAGGAGAAGGTTCTTACCTGTAATCTGCAGTTCCCAAGGAAAAATAAAGCAGGAATGACAAAGCGCTGATCCATGGCAAATGTCTCATGTTTAAAAGCAAGTCTCTTTATTTCTCTGCTGTTCTTTTCACTTCTGTTTGCTTTTCCTTGTAGTTTGATTCCAGCAGGAGTCTAAGAGTAAAGTCTCTCTGTCTCTCTCTTGTCTCTCTCTCTCTCTCTCTCTCTCTCTTCTCTCTCTCTCTCTCTCGTCTTGTTGAAATTCCAGATGTCATGGAGTTGAGTGACGGAAGGGCTGGATGTGTTTGTGTTAGGGTTAGTGGGGGAGTTTAGACGTCTTCTCTCTGAAACTCAATCCATGACGTCAAACAACTCACTTCACGCTTCAGGAGAGAGAAAACCTGCTTTGAGGAAAACTCAGAATGATAAAGATTTAAACACTTTCTATTCATGAATATGAATTTGAATATGCACACTTAATTGCAATTTAAAGGAATTCAGCACAGTCACAACAACACAGAGTTATTTCATAAATCCATAAGTTATGACAAACGGATTCATTTTAGTAATCATTTAAAAATATTGACAAATTGTACATTCTTCAGCATACTAATGTAACTGATATATATATATATATATATATATATATATATATATATATATATATATATATATATATATATATATATTAAGAGTTCAGATGCAAAAGCCTCTAAATGCCATTTGAAATTTTCTAAAATGACCATTTTCATCAAGCTTGTATATTTAAGTTCAGTAATTTCACTTAAATGACAATTAATAGGTAATCTTCATTGCCATTTAAGTGAAATTACTGAACTTAAATATTCAAGCTTGATAAAAAAATGAGCATTTTAGAAGAAAATTTCAAATGGCACTTAGAGGCTTTTGCATCTGAACTCTTCATATATATAGGAGAAGCAGAGAGGCTAAAGGGAATCAGCGGAGCAGGGAGGGATCACAGGTACAGGCACTTTTATTCAAAGCCCCAAACTGAGCAAAAATATGTCAAATAGTGCAGATGCTGAGAAACATTTGTACATTTCTGATGCTTGTAATGTTAATCAATGAGATCTTTATAACAATATAGCTTGCATAAAATGCATATAAATATTGAGAATGAGGAGTCACGTGCCGATTTGGGCGGGGTCAGAGTCGATCAGCCATGATGGTTGGAGACGGTCATCGGTTACCAGGGCAACGCCTTTAGAACACTATGGCAGAAACGCGACTAAACATTCCAGAGCTCTTTATTTTCGCATTTATTATTTACGCGTTTATTATTTTGGCAGGACAGAGACAGATCTAAGAATACGAGAAAAAAGGAAGAAAGTAAAGCAATGCAAAAATATACGGCGAAAGAAAAGGGACCTTACAGGAACAAACTCACACAAAGCGCAAAACAGCTGTATTTGGAGAAGCAGCATCAATATATGTGTTCTTATGCACTAATAACAGTATTATTATTTTTATTATTATTACTTATATTGTCCATGAAAACGCATGTTGTCCAAATATATATGTAGCCTATATATTTCAGTTCTCAATACATATTGTTAAGCCATATCAAGTTGTTTCAAACATTGGTAACACTTTACAATACGTGTGCACTAATAAGCATTAATTCATGCTTAACTAATGCACAGATAATACTGAATTAATGTGTTACTTATGATTATCTAAGCTATTCATTAATGATTACCACATTAGGAACTAATTAAGAGTATGTAAGGTTAATGTATTAGTTCATACATGAATTGTTATTAATTAAATATGTAATTGTGGATTAATTCCATAATAACTCATTTTTTTAACTAATACTGTTAATTAATATGTTAATTACCAGAATAAGCCAAAGCCTTGTATTTCAACTTCCAGATAATATGACAGGTACACTAATATGCATTAATACATGATTAATTAATTAATTGTTAATGCAAATTCATGTGCAAATTACTACAATTACTAAATTACTAGTTAATAATGATGTGCCTCAACAAGTAAAGTCATAACATAATGATACCTTTGCAAATCATTAGCTAATGATTAATTAAGGCAGACAACTGGAAGTTGAAGTGCATAGCTATGACTAATTGTGGTAATTAACACATTAATTTACACTATTAGTTAATAAAATAAGTTATTAAGGAATTAATACACAATGACACAGTGAATTAATAGCAATTCATGTATTACTTAATGTATTAATCATATAGACACTTTATTAGTTGCTGATGCAGTAATCATTAATTAATGGTTTAGTTCTTCATTAGTTATACATTAACTAATGATTATCTGTGCATTAGTTAAGCATGAATTAATGCATATTAGTGCACACGTATTGTAAAGTGTTACCCAAACATTTATTTCAATGAAATAAAAAAGTAATGAACAGGCACTCAAACAACACTTTTACATATGTTCGTTAAGGCACAGCGAACAGAGAAAATCGTATATTAAAGGCATCAGCCAAACGTGCAATCCGGCATCTCCTCGTCAGAGACTCTCCCTGATGCTCTGTCCATTTCGGTAACCTAAAAAACTGTATTCCATTGTTCCTATGTTTTCCACATGTCTCGTGTGAGTTACTGGAGGAGTTTTTAACGCAGCAGTGACTTCCAGGCATGGTAAAACAGTGCAGAATTACGAGAAACTCCTCTGTACTACTGAGATAAAAACACACGTAAACAACACTGTTTTAGCCGTGGGAATCCAACCAACATGGCGGAAAGGGGAGGGGCTCTGTACAATGACGTCAACTCCTCATTCTCAATATAAATATAATCTTTATAATAAGTAAAACAAATTTTAAAAATAGCGACCTCACAAGAACTGCAAATCCGTATTATTTCAGAAATGCAAAAAGCATTTTTAAGGAAATTTTTTCAATTTCATAAGCTTGAGAAAAAGGTAGGTTTTAATTAATGCTTAAAAACATTTAAGTAAGAGAAGCTCTGATCGATAAAAGTGTATTCCAGTGTTTTGGAGCATAGACTGAAAAGGACCTCGGGAACATGATCACCAAACAACAATCATCAAACATGATTTCGGGATATTTAATAATAGCAGAGATGACGATCTAAAAATCTTAAAAGTTCTGATATATAAACGGGCCATTCCTTGAAGAGCTTTAAACCCGTGCGTGAAGGAGAGCGTTTGCATAATTAAAGACCTTTTACTTGATAAAACAGTGTAAACTATTAAGTGCAAACAAACCTTTGATCATTTAGAGGCATATCATAGTGTGTATCAAATCTGATCCAGAGGGATTTACAGCATCTGATGAATCTGATCATGATGAAGAAGTCCTGCGGGTCTGAGGTGCTCTTGAGGAACTGTGTTTGGGCTTGTCACGAGCACCTGGAACGCTCTCTGAAGTGCTTCGCATAATTATTACGTCTCAAGCCTGACAAAATAGTTCAAGAGAAGAGAATATCCATCATTAGATCAGCTTTATGGTTTCTGGATCTCCGTGTGAAAGAGAACATCTGGACAGGCCTGACAATGAATCTCACTAATGCAAGAAACACTTCACACACACACAGAAACACTTCACACACACACAGAAACACTTCACACACACACAGAAACACTTCACACACACACAGAAACACTTTACACACACACAGAAACACTTCACACACACACAGAAACACTTCACACACACACAGAAACACTTTACACACACACAGAAACACTTCACACACTCACTGAAACACTTCACACACACACACACACAGAAACACTTCACACACACACAGAAACACTTCACACACTCACTGAAACACTTCACACACACACACACACGAAACACTTCACACACACACAGAAACACTTTACACACTCGCTGAAACACTTCACACACACACAGAAACACTTACACACACACAGAAACACTTCACACACACACACTGAAACACTTCACACACTCACACTGAAACACTTCACACACACACAGAAACACTTCACACACACACACTGAAACACTTCACACACACACAGAAACACTTCACACACTCGCTGAAACACTTTACACACACACACTGAAACACTTTACACACACACACTGAAACACTTTACACACACACACTGAAACACTTTACACACACACACTGAAACACTTTACACACACAGAAACACTTCACACACACACACTGAAACACTTCACACACTCACACTGAAACACTTCACACACACACAGAAACACTTCACACACACACACTGAAACACTTCACACACACACAGAAACACTTCACACACTCGCTGAAACACTTTACACACACACTGAAACACTTTACACACACACTGAAACACTTCACACACACACAGAAACACTTCACACACACACAGAAACACTTTACACACACACACACAGAAACACTTCACACACACACAGAAACACTTTACACACACACAGAAACACTTCACACACACACACAGAAACACTTTACACACACACTGAAACACTTCACACACACACACAGAAACACTTTACACACACACACACAGAAACACTTTCACACACACACAGAAACACTTTACACACACACAGAAACACTTCACACACACACAGAAACACTTCACACACACACACAGAAACACTTTCACACACACACAGAAACACTTCACACACACACACAGAAACACTTCACACACACACAGAAACACTTCACACACACACACAGAAACACTTTACACACACAGAAACACTTTACACACACACAGAAACACTTCACACACACACAGAAACACTTCACACACACACACAGAAACACTTTACACACACAGAAACACTTACACACACACACACAGAAACACTTCACACACACACACAGAAACACTTCACACACTCGCTGAAACACTTTACACACACACTGAAACACTTTACACACACACTGAAACACTTCACACACACACAGAAACACTTCACACACACACAGAAACACTTTACACACACACACACAGAAACACTTCACACACACACAGAAACACTTTACACACACACAGAAACACTTCACACACACACAGAAACACTTCACACACACACACAGAAACACTTTACACACACACTGAAACACTTCACACACACACACAGAAACACTTTACACACACACACACAGAAACACTTCACACACACACAGAAACACTTTACACACACACAGAAACACTTTCACACACACACAGAAACACTTCACACACACACACAGAAACACTTCACACACACACACAGAAACACTTCACACACACACAGAAACACTTCACACACACACAGAAACACTTCACACACACACAGAAACACTTCACACACACACAGAAACACTTCACACACACACACAGAAACACTTTACACACACAGAAACACTTTACACACACACAGAAACACTTCACACACACACACAGAAACACTTCACACACACACACAGAAACACTTTCACACACACAGAAACACTTCACACACACACACAGAAACACTTCACACACACACACAGAAACACTTTCACACACACACACAGAAACACTTCACACACACACACAGAAACACTTCACACACACACAGAAACACTTCACACACACACACAGAAACACTTCACACACACACACAGAAACACTTCACACACACACACAGAAACACTTTACACACACAGAAACACTTTACACACACACAGAAACACTTCACACACACACACACAGAAACACTTCACACACACACACAGAAACACTTTACACACACACAGAAACACTTTACACACACAGAAACACTTTACACACACACAGAAACACTTTACACACACAGAAACACTTTACACACACACACACAGAAACACTTCACACACACACAGAAACACTTTACACACACAGAAACACTTTACACACACACAGAAACACTTTACACACACAGAAACACTTCACACACACACACACAGAAACACTTCACACACACACAGAAACACTTTACACACACACAGAAACACTTCACACACACACACAGAAACACTTCACACACACACACAGAAACACTTCACACACACACAGAAACACTTTCACACACACACAGAAACACTTCACACACACACAGAAACACTTCACACACACACACAGAAACACTTTACACACACAGAAACACTTTACACACACACAGAAACACTTCACACACACACAGAAACACTTCACACACACTCGCTGAAACACTTTACACACACAGAAACACTTCACACACACACACAGAAACACTTCACACACACACACAGAAACACTTCACACACACACACAGAAACACTTTACACACACAGAAACACTTTACACACACACAGAAACACTTTACACACACACAGAAACACTTCACACACACACACAGAAACACTTTACACACACAGAAACACTTCACACACACACAGAAACACTTCACACACACACACAGAAACACTTCACACACACACACAGAAACACTTTACACACACACAGAAACACTTTACACACACAGAAACACTTTACACACACACAGAAACACTTTACACACACAGAAACACTTTCACACACACACACACAGAAACACTTCACACACACACAGAAACACTTCACACACACAGAAACACTTTCACACACACACAGAAACACTTTACACACACAGAAACACTTCACACACACAGAAACACTTCACACACACACACACAGAAACACTTTACACACACAGAAACACTTTACACACACACAGAAACACTTCACACACACACACAGAAACACTTCACACACACACACAGAAACACTTTACACACACACAGAAACACTTTACACACACAGAAACACTTTACACACACACAGAAACACTTTACACACACAGAAACACTTTACACACACACACACAGAAACACTTCACACACACACAGAAACACTTTACACACACAGAAACACTTTACACACACACAGAAACACTTTACACACACAGAAACACTTCACACACACACACACAGAAACACTTCACACACACACAGAAACACTTTACACACACACAGAAACACTTCACACACACACAGAAACACTTCACACACACACACAGAAACACTTCACACACACACAGAAACACTTCACACACACACAGAAACACTTCACACACACACAGAAACACTTCACACACACACAGAAACACTTCACACACACACACAGAAACACTTTACACACACAGAAACACTTTACACACACACAGAAACACTTCACACACACACAGAAACACTTCACACACACTCGCTGAAACACTTTACACACACAGAAACACTTCACACACACACACAGAAACACTTCACACACACACACAGAAACACTTCACACACACACACAGAAACACTTTACACACACAGAAACACTTTACACACACACAGAAACACTTTACACACACACAGAAACACTTCACACACACACACAGAAACACTTTACACACACAGAAACACTTCACACACACACAGAAACACTTCACACACACACACAGAAACACTTCACACACACACAGAAACACTTCACACACACACAGAAACACTTCACACACACACAGAAACACTTCACACACACACACAGAAACACTTTACACACACAGAAACACTTCACACACACACACACAGAAACACTTCACACACACACACAGAAACACTTCACACACACACACAGAAACACTTTACACACACAGAAACACTTCACACACACACAGAAACACTTCACACACACACACAGAAACACTTCACACACACACACAGAAACACTTCACACACACACAGAAACACTTCACACACACACAGAAACACTTCACACACACACACAGAAACACTTCACACACACACACAGAAACACTTCACACACACACACAGAAACACTTTACACACACAGAAACACTTCACACACACACAGAAACACTTCACACACACACACAGAAACACTTCACACACACACAGAAACACTTCACACACACACAGAAACACTTCCACACACACACAGAAACACTTCACACACACACACAGAAACACTTTACACACACAGAAACACTTCACACACACACACACAGAAACACTTCACACACACACACAGAAACACTTCACACACACACAGAAACACTTCACACACACACGAAACACTTCACACACACACAGAAACACTTCACACACACACACAGAAACACTTTACACACACAGAAACACTTCACACACACACAGAAACACTTCACACACACACACAGAAACACTTCACACACACACAGAAACACTTCACACACACACAGAAACACTTCACACACACACACAGAAACACTTCACACACACACAGAAACACTTCACACACACACAGAAACACTTCACACACACACAGAAACACTTCACACACACACACAGAAACACTTCACACACACACACAGAAACACTTCACACACACACACAGAAACACTTTACACACACAGAAACACTTTACACACACACAGAAACACTTCACACACACACACAGAAACACTTCACACACACACACAGAAACACTTCACACACACACACAGAAACACTTTACACACACAGAAACACTTTACACACACACAGAAACACTTTACACACACAGAAACACTTTACACACACACAGAAACACTTCACACACACACGAAACACTTCACACACACACACAGAAACACTTCACACACACACAGAAACACTTCACACACACACAGAAACACTTCCACACACACACACACACAGAAACACTTCACACACACTGAAACACTTCACACACACAGAAACACTTCACACACACACAGAAACACTTTACACACACAGAAACACTTTACACACACACAGAAACACTTCACACACACACAGAAACACTTTACACACACACAGAAACACTTCACACACACAGAAACACTTTACACACACAGAAACACTTTACACACACACAGAAACAAACTTCTGAACAGTTGTGTGTTCTCGTGTTGCTGAGAGGACATCCTCAGTCCTGAAGAGGGCGATAGAGTTTGCTTCAAATGTCAGTCATTAAACCCCATAAACTTAGAAGATTTTGTGAGACATTTGTCTAGAATCACTAGTTTCTACAGTATATGCATATATTCTTGTGTTGAATGTAAAACACCGTCCATACACTACAGTTCAAAGGTTTGGGGTCAGCAATATTTTTAAAAAAAATACTTATATTGAGCAAGATGCATGAAAATTGATCAGTAAATACATTTATAATTAGGGCTGTCAAACGATTAATCACATCCAAAATAAAAGTTTGTGTTTACATAATATATGTGGGTGCACTGTGTATAATTAGTTTCTATATATATATATATAAATAAAAATACACACACATGCATGTATATTTAAGAAAAAATATTATTTATAAAATATTAATCTTTTATATATATAATATAAATTATATATACATCTATATACAGTATATACATGAAAATATTTCTTACATATATACAAGCATGTGTGCGTATTTATATAT
Organism: Hybognathus amarus; assembly: GCA_030378365.1. Lineage (NCBI taxonomy): Eukaryota > Metazoa > Chordata > Actinopteri > Cypriniformes > Leuciscidae > Hybognathus > Hybognathus amarus. Next base: position 97,494 of record JAQIUQ010007160.1, read on the forward strand.
GTAAAATAATTATACACAATGCACCCACATACATTATGTAAACACAAACTTTTATTTTGGATGCGATTCATCGTTTGACAGCCCTATTTATAATGTTACAAAAGTTTCTCTTTCAAATAAATGCTGTTTTTTTTTTACTTTATATTCATCAAAGAATCCTGAAAAATAAAATGTATGACGGTTTCCACCAAAAATATGAACTGTTTAACACTGATAATAATCATAAATGTGTGTTGATCATCAGATCCTCATATTAGAGTGATTTCTGTAGGATCATGTGACACTGAAGACTGGAGTAATGATGATAAATTCAGCTTTATCACAGGAATTTTATCAGCTTTTTAATCAAAGCTTTGCTTTTTTATGAAACTTCCCAAAATTCAAGCAGATGCTGTTCTTTCTTTGGATATTTTGCATCATCTCAGTTTTGTGAAAAGGATCTAAACTGCTGAAGGCACAGGTGTGTGTTAAACAGCCGCTCATGAGCTGGATCTGGAAGACGTCCTCAAACGTCCCGCAGTCGAGTTCCTCTAATGTGTGTGTGTGTGTGTGTGTGTGTGTGTGTGTGTGTGTGTGTGTCGGGTGTTTCTCGGCTCCTCGGGGCAAAAGCATTTCGTCTGACAGGAGATTATTCACGTCAGGACCAAACAAGCTTGAGTTCGCCCTAAAGCCTGTTATTAGACGGCAGAAATACGCCGTTACCCGAGACAAACATTCCTTCATAGTTCAGGATAATAGTCATCGTCTCTGCGGCAGAGATTACACAACTGCTGCCTTCACATTCACTCTCATTTCATACTGCTGTCATACTCATTTATATGATCATCTTGTCCTAAAAATAATCCTCAAAAAAGATTAAAGACTATGAATATTGTTGCTTCTTCAATATGTGACTTTGGATAAAAGCATCTGCTAAATGCATGCAAATGTAAATGAATTAATCCTAATAGAGAATAATGAGAATTAGCAAAAGGAAAAATCATAACTGTAAAAAACAACATTTAAATGCACTAGTACAGTAATATGAATTTGAGGGGTTAAAAGTGCTTAATAATCATCATTACAATAATGTCACAAAGCCAAAACCCCTAATAGTCCTTTCTTTTTCTTCATGCAAAATATAATTTGTATATTAATTATATTTTTAGTCTTTATTTTCTTAATTAGGGTTATTATAGTTTACTAAAAGTAAAACCACATTTTTTTTACTTGAAATGAATAATTGTTAATGAAATAAATATCTCATTTTCATTCAGTTTACTTGATGTATTACATTACAAAAAAAAGAACTATGAATATTTAAAAAACCTAATAAAAAATGACTAAAACTGTGGAACAAGGGAAAATATAAAAATAGAAACTAAAACTGTTAATAAAACTACAATAGTATCTCAGTGATACTCAAATAACTCTGTATTTATTAGACGGATCAGTGACGTGAAGGCAGGACGATGCTGACCTCAGTAACTCACCAGGTCAAAGGTCACCCTCACAGAGAACAGACACTTGACCTTTGACCTGTAGCAGGAGGACTCACCCTGTGCAAGGAGACCCGTGAGGATGAAGCAGATCCAGTTATTTACGCTTTGATTCTTCAGGTTAAAGTTTTGGAATATTAAATAAACATAACGAGAGTAAGATCATGACATGGTGTGCTCTTCCTCAGTGTTTCTGTCTAGTTTTCCAGCACTAATATCTAAACATTCTTACATTTACTGATGAGGGAAAATGACTGGAGATATTAAGAAAAAATGATAAAAATGAAGCTTTAAACAAGAACAAACATCTTCTAATAAAGTCAGGGAAAAAAATCTTGTTTTTCCTTTAAATAAAGATTTGTCTGACTTTACATGCAGATATTTGATCATGTTTTAAGCACAAACTCACTTCATTTTGACACATTTTTCATTAAAGAAGTCTTAATGGATTAGTTCACCTCAAAATGAAGATTCCTGATACTGTACTCACCCCAATGCCATCCAGGATGTTCATATCTTTCTTTCTTCAGTGGAAAAGACATTACGGTTTTTGAGGAAAACATTTGAGGATTTTTCTCCACACAGTTTTGGACTTCAATTGCAACCAACATGTTGTAGTCCAAATCGATGCAGTTTCACACAGCTCTGAAGATCTTCAGCTTCACGACCCCAGCTGAGGAACAGGGCCTTATCTGGCGAAACCATCGGCCATTTAAATAATAAAATAAACATTTATATAATTTTTAAACACAATCGTTCGTCTCGTGCTGGTCAGCGACGCGCCAGAGATTATGTCATTCGCGCTGGAAACGTCAAACGTCGTCTAATTTAGTTTAGTCTGGGAAGGCCGAACAATTCCTTCTAATTTTCTCCCGTTTTCTCCTTCAACTTCAAAATCGTCTGACATCTTTGTTTTAATTTATTATTATTATTATAAAAAAAAAATCGTGGCGTTTCCAGCCTGATGACGTAATCCCTGGCGCATCGCCGACCAGAGCAAGAACAACAGTTGTGGTTAAAAAAGTGTATAAATGTTTATTTTATTTTTTAAATGCCCGATGGTTTCGCTGAGATGAGACCCTGCTTGATTTGGACTTCAACATGTTGGTTGTAATTGAAGTCCACTGTGTGGAGAAAAATATTTTCCTCAAAAATAATTTCTTATCCACTAAGGAAAGAAAAACATGAACATCGTGGATGGTTTGGGGTGATTAAATCATCAGGGAATTGTCATTGTGAAGCGAAGTAATCCTTTAATATCTTCAGTCAGTCACTGTTCTTCTCTTGATTTAGGAATGTTTATATATTAGTGAACAGTAGACCGGCTCGTATCTCTCCACAAGGGGTCGCAGTGACTCAGGGGTGTTTTCAGTTCATGTCTCTGAATGTCGATCTGGTTTTAATGTTCAGCTAATTCTTCATCTCTGCACACTCTTCATCTGAACCCCCAGAGGACCGACAGACAGATCGAGCCTCAGGTGAACAGAGGAAAAGCTCAACTCTCGGCTGTCTCTGTCTCTGCCAGTGGAATTTTACTGGAGACCCCAGTGTGTGTCGTGTGTGTGTGTGTGTGTGTGTGTTTCCTCAGGCCACTAGAGGACTCAGTGTGTGTGTGTGTGTGTGTGTGTGTTTCCTCAGGCCACTAGAGGACTGTGTGTGTCACACAAGCATGTTGTGAGGAAGAAGCCGTGAGGAAGAGGAGCACGAGCTTCATCTGGGTTGCCAAGTCCACTGATTATAAGCAGATCCGGGCCTGTTTTTAGGCCTGTCACTTTAGATTATTAACAGAATACACATATTTGGGCTTGTTAGTGGTTGACATACTATGATAAATATCTGCTAGCGGAGTAAGTAAAATCGGTTGCACTTTACAATAAAATTCATTAGTTATTCTATTAACTAACAATGAGCAATACATGTGTTATAGTATTTCTAATCTTTGTTAATGTGAGTTAATAGTAATCCGCTGTTCATTGTTTGCTCATGTGCATTAACTAATGTTAACAACACAAACTTTGATTTAATAACGTATTAGTAAATGTTGAAATGAATATTAACTAAGATTAATAAGTGCTGTAGAAGTATTGCTCACTCTTAGTTCATGTTAACTAATGAACTTTCTGAAAATCTTTCTGTAACTTTTCTTTACTCCCAGAAAAAAGGTCCAAAAGCTGTCACTGGGGCTGTACCTTTTCAAAAAGGTAAACTTTTTCCATTTTAGTGCTAATGTGTACATTGTAGGTGCTATTATGTACATTTAGGTGTTGATATGAACATTTTAGGTGCTTACGTGTACATTTTAGGTGCTGTTATGCACATTTTAGGTGCTAATATATATATTTTAGGTGCTAATATGAACATTTTAGGTGCTTACCTGTACATTTTAGGTGCTATTATTTACATTTTAGGTGCTAATATGTACCATTAAGGTACCAATATGCACCCTTTAGGTACAAAAGTGTACCTTTTGGAAAGGTACAGCCCCAGCGACAGCTTTTGGACCTTTTTTCTGAGAGTGTTCAGTGTGTTTTGGCATTTGATTGGCCGTCTTTGTGTCTTTGATGCAACTATGGGAAGTATGAGGACTTTTTTAATCAAAGGGACCAGAAACTATAAAAGCGATCAATGCTTCTGGCAGAACAACACAGAAACGGGAACACAAACCCTTTCACACGGCGTTGCTTATTTAGGGCTTGTTTTTTCAGACTGGTTTGCTTATTTCTCTAGCTAAACTTGGCAACACTGGTTTAAAGTCAAACTAGGAAGGAATGTGTAGACATTGATTAACCGTTGTGTGTTTGAGGAAGCAGAAGTGTGTTCTTCAGTCAGTAGATGAGCATTAATGAGCCTCTGGAGATGAAGTCTGTCCTCAGAGCTGTTGTAATGTGTCCTGTGAGAATCAGCTCGGATGTGTTTTTAGCACACAATTCTCTAAAGAAATTATGCAAATCAGGTAATGACACATCTAATAAATTAATGATAAACACACTTTGCCCTCTTACAGTGTCCGGATGTGGATGACATTAGTTCACGACTGCATTACAGCTTCTGGAATAAATAAAGATATTTTACAGTAAAAACACTGAAATATTTCTCCAGTGTAAATCATCTGTTCTCTATGTGAATATACAGTAAAGTGTCATTTATCTCCAGTCCTCTTTTAGCAAATAACTTTTTTTAATTAGGTTGCATTGCGATGTCATGCCAGTGGTTGCAGTTTCAGATAGAGCGCAAACAGAGTTGCATCTCATTATGAACATTTCAGACTCTCATTTGCACAGATTTATTGATTTATTTGTTTTTATCTCCCCATGATGCAGAGAAAGGTTGATGCATGAGCGTTGCAGACGTGACGAAGCACCTCTGATTGACGGACTGCAGGGTAAATGTGCGCTTGTGACAGCGATAAACACACACATGTTTGTCGCTGTGTTTGACTATAAAAGGAGAGGAGTGTGTAAGGGCAGAGAGTTATTTCGAAAGCTCGACGCGACCACATCCGGCTCTGAGTGGGAGTGTTCAGCCTTCACTGCATGACCTGATGATAGCAGACACACACACACACACACACACTAACAGCTTCAGCTCTACAGTGCACAGATAGATAGACAGACCATAGTGAGCTCCCTATGTAGTCAGCACACTGATCAGAAAGCACACACACACACACACACACACACACACACATCATCTCTCCTGAAGGACGAGCACAGGCTCTGACATCATCACTGATGAAAGCATCTCTCACTGCATGACCTTTAAAGCCTGACTACTGTGTGTGTGTTGCGTTTATCCTGAACACACACACACACTTTGCGAATACACTTCTGCTAACTGAAGTTGATGTGTGTGTCAAACGCCTGTCGTGTGTGTGTTGCTTTATCACAAACTGGAGTGTGTTATTAAAGTGTTAGTCCGGTGTGTGTTTCCCCTCAACCTCTATCTCATCTCCTCATCTTCTTCATCTTCCTCATCTTCCTCATCTTCTTCATCCTCCTCATCTTCTTCACTCTCCACTCTTTCTCTTTCTCTCTGATCATGGCTGTTAGAACGAAACCGAGGTTTCTGTAAAAGAAGAAGTGGCCATTGTCAAAGTTCAACACACACAAACACACACACAAGTTGTTTGTAGGCACTTCTTCTAATCTACCACTATAAAAAAGATTAATTATTAATCAGCAACTGAGTGACGCCACAATGAGACCTGTTATAATAAGAGTTCAAACACACCCACGCACACACAAACACACACACAAACACACAAACACACACGCACACACACTATCAGTTATTAAACGTCATGTATTTTTAAATGGTATAATATATAAATAATTATATATATATATATATATAATTTATTGTATTCATTAGTATTATAAATGTTTTATATTATGTTTTTAAATAAATAATAATAACTATTTTATTTATTAATTACATTTATTTTTAAAAGTATTTTATATGTATATTAAGTATATATACAAATTATTTATATAATGATATAATAATTAGTTGTCTTATTATTATTAATAACGTTTTATATAATTGTTTTTAAATAAATAATGTTAATTCGTATTTGTATAAATTCATATAAATAAAATGTTAAGTCTTTCAATTATAATATTTAATAATATATTGATAATATATTATATAATAAGAATTATTAGTAATATGACTTACTCAATGTAATGTAGTTTTAAACTATATAATATATAAATAATATTTATATATCTAAGAATGTGCAATTTATATATATATATATGAAGAGTTCAGATGCAAAAGCCTCTAAGTGCCATTTGAAATTTTCTTCTAAAATGATCATTTTTATCAAGCTTGAATATTAAAGTTCAGTAATTTCACTTAAATGGCAATGAAGATTACCTATTAATTGTCATTTAAGTGAAATTACTGAACTTAAATATACAAGCTTGATAAAAATGATCATTTTAGAAGAAAATTTCAAATGGCATTTAAAGGCTTTTGCATCTGAACTCTTCATATATAATTGTATTATTATTTATCATTTTCTAAATGTTTCTAGAGGAAGTGAACATTTGATGTTTTCTTCAATGCCAAATAGCCTCATTCTCTTGTCTTGGACACTAGGCTCAAATGTCAGCTATGGTTCTGTTAACGAGTGTGTGTCAGTGTGTTTCTGTGGATCATTACGGCCTCTTCCACTTCCTAACTCAAACGCTCCAGTTCTGCAAACTGGAAACAAAGGTGTGTTTGAGTGTCAGGACTCGATCCTCTGACCTTCAGAGGTCAACTGCGCTTGCCTCCGTTCAGGAGAACACGGCGTTCACAGGCTCTCGTTCAGAACATCATGTGTGCGAATACAGGAAATAAGCACATGTAGGAGGAACAGAAAACACACACACACACACACAAACATAAACACACACACAAAGAACGGAAGGAGGAAGTTACTGTGCAAAATAGCTTTAAAGTATTGCCGGAACTTCATGTGCTCAGCTGGAGAGCTGTGAGATATACATGTGTGTGTGTGTGTGTGTGTGTGTGTGTGTGTGTGGTGGTTTATAACTCAGCACTAAATCATCACATCAGGATGAATTCCTGAGAAGCTGCTATAAACTTTGTTTTTTTGTAATGTTGTAAAATACATTTAACTTGACTCCATTTGACTCCGATATGAAGTTATGGGTCAAAGTGCTTCGGCTTTATTTTACAGTTACACACTTACATGTACTTACCGTAGTAATAACAGTAAATTATGCATAATTACATGCAACTAACCCTCAACCTAACCCTATAGTAAACACATGTAGTTCATTAATATTACTCAGTACTTAAATAAATAATTACACTGTAACATGACACCTTAAAATAAAGTGTCACTTTGTTTTGTTTAGCGGTGTTTTTATTGACTTTAAACTAAATTTTTTTGTGATTTTCTTCCAAATAAAATTGTATTACCCTCTTTTATTTTTGTTTTTATCATCCAAAATATTTAGTGCAATGATGGAGTTTCTGTTCTGGATATCATTAAATATGATTAAATATGATTAAATATGATGACTGATGTGATCGGAGTGAAGAGGAACGATAAAATAACGTTAGAATAATGTTCTATAAACCACTAATGTTAAATTTCCATTAAGAAAACTTTCCTGCATAACCAAAAACAAACCTTAAAAATATAATTCTGGGAACCAAAAGCTTAAAGCTGTGTTTATGCAAATAACAAGTGAATAAACGTATATATATTTATATGTTTGTGCTGGAAAACGAGACAGAAACACTGATGAAGAAGCTCATTTTACACAGTGAAATGTTTTTAAGAGCGTTGATCTAAAGAGGCTGTTGGTTGTTTCCTCAGCAGAGACACAGGAAGTGATGTCATCATGATGCTAAATCTCACAACGCCACATTTCCTGCTGACAGAAACACTGACGTGAGCTTCAGAGACAGGTTTATCAGTGCTATTTGCACAGCTGGTCGAGTCAGGAATGAAATGCTCATAACTGTTATAGTGTGTGTGACATCCACTGGAGTGTGTGTATCGTGTCCATGATAATGTGTGAATGTGTGTTCACATCAGCTCTTCACATGTTTCCTGGCAGACAGCGTGTCACACAGCTGAAAGCCACAGAGTTTAAAGAAAACTGCATTACACACACACACACACACACACACACACACACACACACACACACACACAGTGAGAGAGAGAGAGCTTTGTGACTATATTAAACACAAACGTCAAACATGCACTGTGTTAAACGCTGTTCTTCTCAGTGTTTCTGTCTTGTTTTCCTGCATAATATCTCAGACAGATCATTTACTGGAGAAGAAGCAAAATAACTGAAATGAGCAAAAATAATATCAAAACTTGTTTTCGGAAAAAAAGAATAAAGTGTTTAAAACTAGAGCAATATCTGCTAATGGAGTCGGAAAATGATCGTAATTCAAAGAGAAAACGAGATTCTGCCTTTATTTTCGGATATTTGCTCTTGTTTTAAACACAAACTCACTTCCAGAAACGAGTCTTATGATATTATCTTCAGTCATTTTGCTGGATATTAAGTTACTTTGAAACATTTTCACTCAGAGATGATCAGACAGAAAGTGTTTAAGTGCTGACAGCTGTTGAGATGATGATGTGCATTAAAGATGTGGGCCATTAAAGGCACTCACAGTCTCGCACATGTACACACACTGAGCTTTACTCCTTCACATCTAAAACTATATCACACACATGTTTATGAACACAGGGAAATTGACGGAGTGATTCTGTGTCTGTGCTTGTGAACGCTTGATCGTGTGTCTCGTGGTGCAAAACCGCACAACTTCCTGCAACACATTCATTCGCTCGACAGATTCAGATTCCCTGAGCTCTTCTGAAGACTCGAATAATATTCAATTAAAGGGAGAGTTCATCCAATAATCTAAACTAACCCATGATTTACTCTCAGTCTAGATGTATGACTCTCTTCTTTCAGACGAACACAATCTGTTATATTAAACAATGTCCTGACTCTTACAAGCTTTATAATGGCGGTAAATGGCTGTTTCTGTTTTGAAGTCCATATAAAGTGCATCTGTCCATCATAAAAGTGCATCTGTCCATCATAAAAGTGCATCTATCCATCAGTAAAAGTGCATCTGTCCATCATAAAAGTGCATCTATCCATCATAAAAGTGCATCTGTCCATCATAAAAGTGCATCTATCCATCATAAAAGTGCATCTGTCCATCATAAAAGTGCATCTATCCATCATAAAAGTGCATCTATCCATCATAAAAAGTGCATCTGTCCATCAGTAAAAGTGCATCTGTCCATCATAAAAGTGCATCTGTCCATCATAAAAGTGCATCTGTCCATCATAAAAGTGCATCTATCCATCATAAAAGTGCATCTATCCATCATAAAAGTGCATCTGTCCATCATAAAAGTGCATCTATCCATCATAAAAGTGCATCTGTCCATCATAAAAGTGCATCTGTCCATCAGTAAAAGTGCATCTGTCCACTCATAAAAGTGCATCTGTCCATCATAAAAGTGCATCTGTCCATCATAAAAGTGCATACTGTCCATCATAAAAGTGCATCTGTCCATCATAAAAGTGCATCTGTCCATCATAAAAGTGCATCTGTCCATCATAAAAGTGCATCTGTCCATCATAAAAGTGCATCTGTCCATCATAAAAGTGCATCTGTCCATCATAAAAGTGCATCTATTCCCATCATAAAAGTGCATCTGTCCATACATAAAAGTGCATCTGTCCATCATAAAAGTGCATCTGTCCATCATAAAAGTGCATCTGTCCATCATAAAAGTGCATCTGTCCATCATAAAAGTGCCATCTGTCCATTATAGAAGTGCATCTATCCATCATAAAAGTGCATCTGTCCATCAGTAAAAGTGCATCTGTCCATCATAAAAGTGGCATCTGTCCATCATAAAAGTGCATCTGTCCATCATGAAAGTGCATCTGTCCATCATAAAAGTGCATCTGTCCATCATAAAAGTGCATCTGTCCATCATAAAAGTGCATCTGTCCATCATTGAAAGTGCATCTGTCCATCATAAAAGTGACATCTGTCCATCATAAAAGTGCATCTGTCCATCATAAAAGTGCATCTGTCCATCATAGAAGTGCATCTGTCCATCATAAAAGTGCATCTGTCCATCATAAAAGTGCATCTGTCCATCATAAAAGTGCATCTGTCCATCATAAAAGTGCATCTGTCCATCATAAAAGTGCATCTGTCCATCATAAAAGTGCATCTGTCCATCATAAAAGTGCATCTGTCCATCATAAAAGTGCATCTGTCCATCATAAAAGTGCATCTATCCATCATAAAAAGTACATCTGTCCATCATAAAAGTGCATCTGTCCATCATAAAAGTGCATCTGTCCATCATAAAAGTGCATCTGTCCATCATAAAAGTGCATCTATTCATCATAAAAGTGCATCTGGTCCATCATAAAAGTGCATCTGTCCATCATAAAAGTGCATCTGTCCATCATAAAAGTGGCATCTGTCCATCATTAAAAGTGCATCTGTCCATCATAAAAGTGCATCTATCCATCATAAAAGTGCATCTGTCCATCATAAAAGTGCATCTGTCATCACTCTATGATAGTTCTATCACACTAACACACTCTCTATTATAGTTGTAACACACTAACACACTACTATATATAGTTCTATCACACTAACACACTCTATTATAGTTGCTATACACACTAACACACTCTATTATAGTTCTAACACACTAACACACTCTATTATAGTTCTATCACACTAACACACTCTATTATAGTTCTATCACACTAACACACTCTATTATAGTTCTATCACACTAACACACTCTATTATAGTTCTAACACACTACTATTATAGTTCTATCACACTAACACACTCTATTATAGTCTCTAACACACTCTATTATAGTTCTATCACACTAACACACTCTATTATAGCTCTAACACACTCTATTATAGTTCTATCACACTAACACACTCTATTATAGTTCTATCACACTAACACACTCTATTATAGTTCTATCACACTAACACACTCTATTATAGTTCTATCACACTAACACACTCTATTATAGTTCTATCACACTAACACACTCTATTATAGTTCTATCACACTAACACACTCTATTATAGTTCTATCACACTAACACACTCTATTATAGTTCTATCACACTAACACACTCTATTATGGTTCTATCACACTAACACACTCTATTATAGTTCTATCACACTAACACACTCTATTATAGTTCTATCACACACTCTATTATAGTTCTATCACACTAACACACTCTATTATAGTTCTATCACACTAACACACTCTATTATAGTTCTATCACACTAACACACTCTATTATAGCTTCTAACACACTCTATTATAGTTCTATCACACTAACACACTCTATTATAGTTCTAACACACTATTAGAGTTCTAACACACTCTATTATAGTTCTATCACACTAACACACTCTATTATAGTTCTATCACACTCTATTATAGTTCTAACACACTCTATTATAGTTCTATCACACTAACACACTCTATTATAGTTCTAACACACTCTATTATAGTTCTAACACACTCTATTATAGTTCTATCACACTAACACACTCTATTATAGTTCTATCACACTAACACACTCTATTATAGTTCTATCACACTAACACACTCTATTATAGTTCTATCACACTAACACACTCTATTATAGTTCTATCACACTAACACACTCTATTATAGTTCTATCACACTAACACACTCTATTATAGTTCTATCACACTAACACACTCTATTATAGTTCTATACACACTCTATTATAGTTCTATCACACTAACACACTCTATTATAGTTCTATCACACTAACACACTCTATTATAGTTCTATCACACTAACACACTCTATTATAGTTCTAACACACTCTATTATAGTTCTATCACACTAACACACTCTATTATGGTTCTAACACACTATTAGAGTTCTAACACACTCTATTATGGTTCTATCACACTAACACACTCTATTATAGTTCTATCACACTCTATTATAGTTCTAACACACTCTATTATAGTTCTATCACACTAACACACTCTATTATAGTTCTAACACACTCTATTATAGTTCTAACACACTCTATTATAGTTCTATCACACTAACACACTCTATTATAGTTCTATCACACTAACACACTCTATTATAGTTCTATCACACTAACACACTCTATTATAGTTCTATCACACTAACACACTCTATTATAGTTCTATCACACTAACACACTCTATTATAGTTCTATCACACTAACGCACTCTATTATAGTTCTATCACACTAACACACTCTATTATAGTTCTATCACACTAACACTCTATTATAGTTCTATCACACTAACACACTCTATTATAGTTCTATACACACTCTATTATAGTTCTAACACACTAACACACTCTATTATAGTTCTAACACACTCTATTATAGTTCTCATACACACTCTATTATAGTTCTATCACACTAACACACTCTATTATAGTTCTATCACACTCTATTATGAGTTCTGAACACACTCTATTATAGTTTGAAGAGGGTTTGTCAATACTCTGAGAGAAGGGCGTTGTCTGCGTCAGACTTAACCTTTAACCTCTCGAGTAACTTCTCTAGTTTCAGTGCTGATGTTTGGCTGAAGCAGAACTTATAAACTAAAGTTCCTCTATATATTTTTCTCTCACATTATACGCACTAAATCTCAAGTGATCGTCACACCTTTAATCCCGCCTCTCTGTCCTTCTACGTCCGGATCCTCCAGAACGTGAAACAGGAGATCATTGTGTGTGTGATACGGAGAGCAACATTCCTCTCCAGGAGCAAATCTCAGCCGGGCTTTGTTTCTCTCCAGACCCTAATATGGTGAAAGCAGAGATAGCTGTGCGCTGACATCATCAGGGAGGAATTCTGGGAGAAATGTGTGACGTTTTCCTGAAAACAGACTCTTTGCATTGGAATACAATAGATAAATATGACAGAGGCTAGAGAATCGGCCTCATTCACACCCTTATAAGGGCCTCATTTACACTGATTTGATGGAACACACAGAACCACGCTCTTATTGTTAGCATCATCAGATTCAATCACACAAGAGATGAATGTTTGTCTGTTCATGCCCTGAAATAGTGCTTTTTTACCTCAGGGTTATTACACACCTCGCGCTGTTCTTCCCCAGTGTGTGTGTCTCGGTTCCTGCACTGATATACACACTTCTGAAATCAAGACACAGACACTGGAGAAGTGAAATGACTGGAAACAACGAGTCAAAAGTGAAGTGAGTTTGTGTTTAAAACATGAACAATATCTGCCAATGGAGTCAGAAATGTAAAGGGAAAACCAGATTATGTCTCTGACTGATATTTGTTCATGTTTTAAACACATCATTTTGCTTCTTCTCCAGTAAATGCATCTTAATATCTTCAGACATTTTGCTTCTCATTCTTAATTTACAGTAAATATCAGCATCTATAATCTGTTATATTCAACAAAAACAGATATTTAATAAAAAAAAGCACAGAATCAGGAATGGATCATAAAAAGTTATTATTTTACTCACCAGGATGGAGACCGTTGATTGGACGAGAGGATCCGAAAAGGAACTCATGACGTGAGCTGAAAGCAAAAGTTGTTTTATTAGCAGATATCATGATGATATCATTGTTTATGCATGCCATACGATTGTGAATGTGGATTATGAACATAAATAGGGTGTTTAAAATCTGTTCTATTAGTCACACACCCACACAGAACTATAATCTGCGCATATTCAAGTCTCTAGTGTTCTTTCATTAAATATTTCAATGATGAGTTTCTATATTAAAAAAGTGAAGGCCTCTACTTTCCATTTAACACATCTCGAGTGTGTAAACGCAGGCGTAGAGTGACTCTGCCTCTTCAATCTGCTATTGTTTTTAGAGAAAGCGGGCCATTCTTTGCCATTGCATGTGCAGATATTCCCTGTGAAAAAGAATTCAATGCACATGTACAGCATTTCTAATCTTAAAAATGTTTTTTAAACTGTAATTGCACAGCACTGTAAAAATAAGATATAAGCAATACGTTATGACAACATGTTTAAGTCTTTTTTTAAGAATTCAGTTTTTAAATGTAATTATTTGAACTCAGTTTAATGTCATTTAAGTTGAAATGCGGTGATTTAAAATTTAAACCCGAATCTTTTTTTTTTTACAGTTAGTGTGAAGTCATGGCCACTTAAGTTTACTTTAAATAATCAAAATTATTTAAGCAATTTAAACTTCTTTTATAAGATTCAACTCAATTTTTAAGTCAGATTGATATAATTTAAGTTGAAATAACAACCAAGTTGATTACACTTAAAAATGTAAGGCAGCAACTGAACTTTTTAAGTTTTTAAGTTGAAATAGACGCTGTAATTTTCACAGTGCAGATAATATGCATGAATGAAATAAAAGGCCACTTAAGTGCACTTAATAATAGAGCACACTTTGTTTCTTAAGAGTACAACATGTTTAACAGACCAGTAAGAGGGGAAAAATGATCATAACGGCGAACTGTTGCCTTTATGATCTTCAGTCATGCCAGTGTTGTGTGGTAATCTGGAGAATATGGGACTGTTTAGCTGCAAAGACAGAAAATAAAAAGGTCTATTGCGTAAGCGACAGCTTGACGGCTGATGTGGTGAAATGCCCGCAGATTTAGGTCAGTTCCTCAGAACAAGCTACTTTTGTGGTCTGGATGTCCGCTTCATTCATTCAGCTGTCGCAGGCAGGGAAACAAAACAATACACGTTCTCAGGTTTGACCTTTGACCTTTCTGAGGGCTTTGGATGCTAAGAGATATTAAAGGGATATCCTGGACTCAAATTGTGTTACTGCAGACAATAGTGTTAGGTGTCTGTGATGGAAGGTGATCTCTCATCGCTGTTACGACTGATCTCACTGGACATCAGGACAGACGTTTTACTGGATGTGCTTATTGGACAACGAACAAAAAGGTTAGAAAAAATGTCTTGCAAAAGTCACCAAGATATTTCATAAACATAATCCATACAACAGGTGCACTATTTCTCCATCCTCTAAACATTCAAAGCTCAACAGAGATTTTCAAAACTCCACTGAAAGAATGTTCATGGCGAATGACATCATCATATACGTTACAAGTGAATGTGACCAGTGGCGAATGACATCATCATATATGTTACAAGTGAATGTAACCAGTGGCGATGACATCATCATATACGTTACGCATGAATGTAACCAGTGGAGATGACATCATCATATACGTTACAAGTGAATGTAACCAGTGGCGATGACATCATCATATACGTTACACAGTGAATGTAACCAGTGGCGATGACATCATCATATACGTTACAAGTGAATGTAACCAGTGGCGATGACATCATCATATATGTTACAAGTGAATGTAACCAGTGGCGATGACATCATCATATACGTTACACAGTGAATGTAACCAGTGGCGATGACATCATCATATACGTTACAAGTGAATGTAACCAGTGGCGATGACATCATCATATACGTTACACAGTGAATGTAACCAGTGGCGATGACATCATCATATACGTTACAAGTGAATGTAACCAGTGGCGATGACATCATCATATATGTTACAAGTGAATGTAACCAGTGGCGATGACATCATCATATATGTTACACAGTGAATGTAACCAGTGGCGATGACATCATCATATACGTTACAAGTGAATGTAACCAGTGGCGATGACATCATCATATATGTTACACAGTGAATGTAACCAGTGGCGATGACATCATCATATACGTTACAAGTGAATGTAACCAGTGGCGATGACATCATCATATACGTTACACAGTGAATGTAACCAGTGGCGATGACATCATCATATACGTTACACAGTGAATGTAACCAGTGGCGATGACATCATCATATACGTTACAAGTGAATGTAACCAGTGGCGATGACATCATCATATACGTTACACAGTGAATGTAACCAGTGGCGATGACATCATCATATACGTTACAAGTGAATGTAACCAGTGGCGAATGACATCATCATATATGTTACAAGTGAATGTAACCAGTGGCGATGACCTCATCATATACGTTACACAGTGAATGTAACCAGTGGAGATGACATCATCATATATGTTACAAGTGAATGTAACCAGTGGCGATGACATCATCATATATGTTACAAGTGAATGTAACCAGTGGCGATGACATCATCATATATGTTACACAGTGAATGTAACCAGTGGCGATGACATCATCATATACGTTACAAGTGAATGTAACCAGTGGCGATGACATCATCATATACGTTACACAGTGAATGTAACCAGTGGCGATGACATCATCATATACGTTACACAGTGAATGTAACCAGTGGCGATGACATCATCATATATGTTACAAGTGAATGTAACCAGTGGCGATGACATCATCATATACGTTACACAGTGAATGTAACCAGTGGCGATGACATCATCATATACGTTACAAGTGAATGTAACCAGTGGCGATGACATCATCATATACGTTACACAGTGAATGTAACCAGTGGCGATGACATCATCATATACGTTACACAGTGAATGTAACCAGTGGCGATGACATCATCATATATGTTACAAGTGAATGTAACCAGTGGCGATGACATCATCATATACGTTACACAGTGAATGTAACCAGTGGCGATGACATCATCATATACGTTACACAGTGAATGTAACCAGTGGCGATGACATCATCATATACGTTACACAGTGAATGTAACCAGTGGCGATGACATCATCATATACGTTACACAGTGAATGTAACCAGTGGCGATGACATCATCATATACGTTACAAGTGAATGTAACCAGTGGCGATGACATCATCATATACGTTACACAGTGAATGTAACCAGTGGCGATGACATCATCATATACGTTACAAGTGAATGTAACCAGTGGCGATGACATCATCATATATGTTACACAGTGAATGTAACCAGTGAGAGATGACATCATCATATATGTTACAAGTGAATGTAACCAGTGGAGATGACATCATCATATATGTTACAAGTGAATGTAACCAGTGGCGATGACATCATCATATACGCTTACACAGTGAATGTAACCAGTGGCGATGACATCATCATATACGTTACACAGTGAATGTAACCAGTGGCGATGACATCATCATATACGTTACAAGTGAATGTAACCAGTGGCGATGACATCATCATATATGTTACAAGTGAATGTAACCAGTGGCGATGACATCATCATATACGTTACACAGTGAATGTAACCAGTGGCGATGACATCATCATATATGTTACAAGTGAATGTAACCAGTGGCGATGACATCATCATATACGTTACACAGTGAATGTAACCAGTGGCGATGACATCATCATATATGTTACAAGTGAATGTAACCAGTGGCAGATGACATCATCATATACGTTACACAGTGAATGTAACCAGTGGCGATGACATCATCATATACGTTACAAGTGAATGTAACCAGTGGCGATGACATCATCATATACGTTACACAGTGAATGTAACCAGTGGCGATGACATCATCATATACGTTACACAGTGAATGTAACCAGTGGCGATGACATCATCATATATGTTACAAGTGAATGTAACCAGTGGCGATGACATCATCATGTATACGTTACAAGTGAATGTAACCAGTGGCGATGACATCATCATATACGTTACAAGTGAATGTAACCAGTGGCGATGACATCATCATATACGTTACACAGTGAATGTAACCAGTGGCGATGACATCATCATATACGTTACACAGTGAATGTAACCAGTGGCGATGACATCATCATATACGTTACACAGTGAATGTAACCAGTGGCGATGACATCATCATGTATACGTTACAAGTGAATGTAACCAGTGGCGATGACATCATCATATACGTTACAAGTGAATGTAACAAATAATCGCTCCTGTAATAAATGCTGTTCTTCTGAGTGTTTCTGTCTGTTCTCCAGCACTAATATCTAAACCTTCTTAAATGGAGACAGGAAATAACTGAAGATATGAAGTCTTGTCCAACTGTTTATTACTCCCAGATGTTTTGAGTTATTTTTGGTGTGTGTGAGACAGAGATATTTCACATGATGCACTGAATCCTATCAGTTCCTTTGGTCTGAGCTTTATTATCAGTTTTCCCATGAATATGTTCTGGATAAATGAGCAGAAGTGTAAACAAACATGTTCCCCGGATCCCCTGGAGCATTTACAACCAGATGTGTGTGTGTGAGTGTGTGTGAAAAGTTAATTATGGTTAGTAGGCTGTCTATATTAAAATGAAGTGTATTTAAGAGTGATCATATCCACAGATTCTCTGGAATTGAAGAGGCTGATTATTTTATAATGACATTTAACCCAATTTGCCTGGCACAGTCTCTGGAATATTCCTAATTGATTTTTTTTCTATATTTAATCAATTTCCCTGAGCAAGTCATTTTAAGTACAAGGAAAATGAATGAAAAGCGCTTTGATTTGGATGTTTGTCTCAGTTTAAATGACAGACTGTAAAACACTGTTTCCAAAGTGTTTTCTGTAAATAATACAGATGTACTTACTGTGACTGATTAACTAACAATCCTCAGCTTCATGCTATCTGAAAAATACCAAACGATCAATGTGAAACCAGACTGGACTGTTTCTGTATTTAACCAGATGTAGAGACAAGAAAAGCAGACATCTGTAGATCTGAAGGAAACGCGCGTTACTTCTCGACATACGACATCATCTTTTAACGAGGAAGTGAATTATAAAACAATGTTATCTACAATCTCATTTTAGCATAAATGTGTGTGTCAGGGATACTTCACCTCTAGAAAGATGAATGTGTATTTAAAATGGGTCATTTATGTGGAAGAAAAGTGAAATTATTTTTGAATTTGGAGATTTCTAGACTGAGAAAAGCCAGAAAATGTATTTTTATGTTATGTGGATGAAAGACAACAACTCCCAGAATGCACTTGCTTCGCTACCCTAGGAGGCCACGCCTACCGGTAACAGAGCGCCTGAAAATGTAAAGTTTTGATAAACAGGGTTAAAGGTTTACACAAGCAACGATAAGCTTAAAACAGAGAAGATACACATTATTCAGATGATCCCCATTCATCCGCGAACGCGTCTGGGAACGCTGTGTTCTGCTGTCAGGCCAGTAGATGGCGATCAAACTCTACAGACTAAAACACATGATTCGCATGAGCATGACGTCGTCATCTTCAGAGATTTGCAATTTTGAACATGATGGAGACCGTGTTCAAAAACCTGCACTTTGAAACCCGTAAACGAATGACCAAAACGCAAAAAGATTTACGTTTTTAGTGGAAAACAGTGTCGTGTAAACAGCTCCAAAGTGCACTTTTTTGAAATGATCTCCGAATAAACAACAAAAACACGACTCTCTGAAGACGATGACGTCACACACATGCGTGTCACATGTTCAGTCTATAGAGTTTTCATCGCCATCTACTGGTCTGACAGCAGAATACAGCGTTCCCAGGCGCTTTCGCGGATCTGTGTGAATGAGGATGGTTTTGATAATGGTGTCATCTATAAAACCCAAAGGAAAAACTTATCAGTTTTTAGCATATTGTTGTCGTGTAAACGTGAGTTTCCTACGCCGTCAGGGTTTTTGTCAGGTTTATTATGAGCAGATTGTCTTGTTATCTGATTTCTGGTTGATTTGCCACACCTGTTCTTCATTCCTCTGCTATTTATTGTGTGCATATAGTCATTATTCAGCCCTGTCTGATGGTGGACGCCTCGTCCAGAAGCGCTCCTGTCTCCATGGGTTATTGCTATTTTCAATTATTGTCAAATAAAAGCCCATTTCTCTGCATCTCTGAGTCCTCTCCTGACGTACGCCTGTGCTGAAACACGGGGACACGAGCTGCTGTTCTCCATCTGTCAGCTGAGATTTCCAAATAAAGAGCAATGATTGTTTTTGATTGTTTGGAATCTGTTCACTTCAAGATCCAAATGTGACATGCAGTGAGACTTGAGCTCAACTTCCTTTCATAGCCGTCAGAATAGTGTTTGTGTCTCTATGTTGTGCACAAACTGTTCTTAGACTAATGACTGATACACATATTCATCATCAGATCCTCATATTAGAGTGATTTCTGAAGGAAAATATACTGTAATTTACTGAAAATGTGGGGTATGGTTGACATGTTAAATTAAATGATCTTTTTTTCGTTGTAGCCTACCGAAAATGTGCTGGGAGATTGACAGCTAAATCATGCGATCTTATTTCACTGCTTTTTCAGCTTTGTACAAAGTTTGCGTCGTATATTTAGTTTAACTGTATTGTTAAAAGGCGAGTTTTACCATTATTTGAACTGTGTGTGTATGTATTTTAGACACTTACATTGATCTTGCTCCGTCCATGCAATAACTGTGTCCATGTTGAGAGCCGAGCTTTTTTTATTCATTCACTGAAATATTGAAATGTTAGCGTTACTGATTCAAAACACGAGCGCCAGTGACTGAATGTCAAAGCGCGGTTTGAACGCCCCGCCCCCCAGGTTTTGATTGGTTTTGCACCCGAGTCAGATCTGTCTGTTATTGGCTGAAGGGCTTCAGATCTGTCTCTTATTGGCTGAAGGGCTTCAGATCTGTCTGTGATTGGCTGAAGCGCAGGGCTCCACCTAGTAACTTGAAAAGTGTCTGTCAAATATCAGCTGTTGCTCCGTCGGCATCTTTGTCAAAGTACTTAGTTTGTACTTTTTATGAAAAATAAATGTAGAGAAGTTGAATACTATATTTTTATTTTTAATCAAGTAAGAGTTAAAGTACCACAATTTAAATATACTCAAGAAAGTAGAAAAAATGAAATAATCTACTCAAGGACTGTAACGAAAGTATTTATAAAGAGTTACTTTCCACCTCTGCAACTGATGTAGTTTATCATTTTCTTGTGAAATCTAATATAATGGAATTGCGGTGTGATGACGTGAAATGAAATCAAAATTGTTCTAAATGATTTATCTGTGCTCATCATTATTGTTTTAAATCAGAATATCTTCCTCTTGCAGCATCTCTGCTCTCATGATGTGGGCGGGCCTTGAACCTGTCACTCACATGAGATCAGCCAATAGCAAACCACAACCAGCCAATCAAATCCTCACAGACACAATTTTTACAAATTTTCTTTTTCTTTCTTGCTATTTGCTGTAGTTTCCCATTAGCCACTGTAGAAGTTTAACACAACTATGACGACTTCTGCTTCTGAACCCCAGACATGTGAGAGAACTGAGCTGTGATATCACTAATGGAGTTTATCTGAGTCTTACAGCAGCAACACGACAGATGGAGGATCAGCAGACGCCGACAAACCAGCACACACACACATGCACACACACACACACACATGCACATACTGACACACATACACACACACACACATGCACATACTGACACACATACGCACACACTCTCTCTCTTTCTCCACACACACACACACAGCTCAGAGTGCCTGGCATCAGCTTTCCTCCACTCATACATGCTCAAAATGACACGCACACACACACACACACACACACACACACACACACACACACACTGACTCAGCTATACTGCTGCCTCTATAGGGATCATCATAACTGTCACAGAACCTCATCACTGAAAACCCAGAGAGCGTCTGCCAAGCTCATGAACACACACACACACACACGTTAACTGCAGTTTGGAACAGTAGTGTGTGACTCTGCAATCCACAGTACAAAGGAGAGAGTGTGTTTGTATTATGAAGCGCATAAAGTTAATATCATAAACACTTGGTCTCCTCAGAGTTATTATCCGTGTGTGTGATCATACACACTCGCTGACACTCCAGATAAACATTTACACTGGAACTATGTGGAGGCCATCCAGATACTTATGTTAATGATCACCTTTGATGCCATCCTAATGAGGAAACACACACACACACACACCTGAGGACGAACAGAAGCGCTGTCAGTGTGTCGGATCAAAACACAACTCAACACAAATCACACACTCAATGCTGTGAACACACTGAGGTCACGACACACACACACACACACACACACACACTGGGGTTCTTCAGGTTGAAAGGGTTAAATAAAAAAACCTGAAGCAAAAACACGTCACAGGTCACAGTTCATCTCAAATCAAAAAGAAAAAAATGATAGAAATGAACCGATAAAACATTTTGCAAAAGAAAAAAAGCTATTTTTACATTATTTAGACGACATTAATAATGAGAGTTGCTTCAGATTCCCATTACTGTAATACACAGATATTTGAGTTCTCAATTTACAGTTTTTCTGGATTACTAAAACACATTTCTTGAACCCATCACACACTTTCTCAAAACCTTAAACACAAAACACACTTTCACATTCACAGAACTGCTGACTCTTCTGGCTAAACCAAACCATCGCCTCAAAACCATTTTACCTGCTCAAAATCACACAACGCTCACAGATCACACACACACACACACACACACACACACACACACAAGAGTCATAAATCATAAACACTACAGATCATTCATTGGACACTACATCAAAAAATGGAAAACAGAATTTAAATGTGTTTGTGTGTGTGTGTTGTGTGTGTGTGAGTGTGAACAAATGTAGCTGGTTTATAAAATTGTGAACGTGAACGACGCTTAGGACATTTGATGTGCCAATTGAAATATTCAACTCTTCAATATTAAAGACACGAAAGGAAACTCAATTCATCACTCGTTCAGCGAATCACACAAACTAGACTCTGTCGAAGTGTGACGTGTCCTCATGAACACCGTGAGCTGTGTCTCTAAGCAAACACGTGTGTATCAGTATATAGATCAGTGCATTCACTCTTAAAGTGACAGTAGCCTAACATCCCTGCCGTCTGTGTTTTAATATCAATCAAACGACAAACAATCACTCAAACATTTGTAACTTTAACAAGGATTGATCTACTTTTCATGGCTGGTAAAAATATAAATGGCTTGTATATTTCCGTCCGATGGCGGGTGTGGGATTGTTTTTGTTAAATCTTTATGTGTATGGATTAGTTTCACATGTAGGTCTGAGCCTGAATATTACATGTACAGAAGTATGTGTGGAATGTCTGCACATGTAGAAACATGTATAGAAGTGACAGTGGAATTCACATCTTCACCCTAATATTTAGTCTAATATTATTATTGATTTTGTCTTCATATTGTGTAGTTGTGCTTGAAGTCTATTATTTTATCTGTGATAATAACACAATGAAACATAACAAACATAATCTTTGTCCAGCCTGTCATACAAAGCAATTATGAACACATGCAAAAACAAGAGAATCAACCAGATATTAATAACTGATCATGTTGTACTCAACATTTACTTTTTCATTTCCACAGTAGCTTCACTTTTTGCCAATTTTGTTAAATTTCCTCATATTTGACATATTTTGATGATTTAATTAATCTTGTAGAGTCATTAAAAACAATTATCTCCTCTAGATGTTATTTTTGGACACTATTGTGCATTTATAATATCTATAAAAACATAAAATACTGAAAATTTGTTTTTCTGGCTTATGCTAAGCTCTAAAATTAGTGTAGGCTGTATTTTACTCTTTGTAAACGACACAGTTCGAAAGCGAACAAACACAGAACAAACGTTTTAAAAGATGTCCATCTGAATATTACAGACTTTTATTTGCATTACAAAACAAAAATTGTGCATTCCAAGACGTCAACATACAAAAAACACTGCATGACTTTAAAGCATTTGAGCAGAGATGTTACAAGAGCGAGTCTCTGTTAGGTGTCACTCAAATCCTTGGCTCCGCCCCCCGGCTCCGCCTCCTCGGCCTCCTCATCCGAATCAACAATCTTCATCAGAATATCAGTGGTGCGGTTTACAAAAAGAGGAGGACGTGGGCACAGAAACAAAAAGGGCTTGTACGGTCGTCTGCATTTTTTTATTATTTTTTTGGTTGTCCAATCACAATGCGACTTAGGTCATATTTTTCCGTTAAAAGTTAAACAGCGAAAAGACGTGAAAAAGAAGGCAATGTGGAATGTACAGTGCATAGAAGAGTGGAGAACAGGTTTCATGACGAGCCCGCCTGCTTCTCCTGTTCGATGGCTGGAAAACGAGAGCAGAAAAACAGTGTTATTGGGTTTCACAATCATAATTTCATGTTCCTCAAAAGGAAAGTGTGCGGAATCTTACTTTCTTTTGACGGCAAAGGATTTTTCTCCTGAGTTTCTGTTTTCTTCAGCTTGGTTTTGTCAAAGCTGGTCACTTCCTCGAGATTTGGCTTGTCAGACATGTTTGCAGTAGGTCTGAAATGAAATGGCTTGATATTAATGTTGAGAAAGAAACACACACACACACACGACGATCCCCGTTAATATTCATATAAGTGACCTCACAGTATGGGCTATTTCCAAATGTTTCCCCAACATTTGGTATTTGGTTAGAGTTTATGTTCTAATGCATGACTAAATGATCTTAGTAAGCTATAAAAACGCTCAAAAGTGCAGAAACGCAGTAAGTGTGGAAGAGGAAACGCTGCTGTTGCATCACAGTCTTGAGAAACCACCGCCCTTTCCTGCCATTCTCTCATATTTCACTTCATATCAACGTTTCCGTCAGGAAAAACATTCTTTCTGCTTTTGCACTGATCTAAGCGTCTTAATTCGAACATTTATGCTGTATTTTGAGGCGTGGGACATAAAAAACGATCACGCTTAACGTCAGTCAATCATGAACAAAGAGAATGCATGCATCTATTGTCTCTGATACATATCTCGCAAAAATCACCAAATATAGCGAATAACAGTCACATTTTCTGTAAAGCTGATGCATTTATACCACAAATAACGTTACATCCGCCGAATGTGCGCGTGAGAGAAAGTAGCGTCTAAAAAAACGAAATCTAGAGTATAATTAAGAGAATATAATAATAAAACGCATGATGTTATGTAATATATATGAGTATTTTAAAGGAAAAATAGAGATTCGAGCGCTTACCAAAGTGTGTGTTGGTAGTTGAAGTGGTTTATTCTCCTGCAGCAGTGTG
Organism: Hybognathus amarus; assembly: GCA_030378365.1. NCBI lineage: Eukaryota > Metazoa > Chordata > Actinopteri > Cypriniformes > Leuciscidae > Hybognathus > Hybognathus amarus. The sequence goes on from JAQIUQ010007160.1 coordinate 122,586, forward strand.
AGGAAAAGCGCAGAATCACAGCATTTATAACCAGAGATATGCAAATCAGGCGAGTGACGTCACCGGACCGTTAGAGGAGTCGTTCCTCCGCGGAGTCTGCGGGATCTAGAAAACAACCGACTGTAGAGGAAAACCTCTTTAGTCCAAGACAGAATCAAAATATGCAATTCTTTTTATTTAATAAGAGTTTAGCGGTAAGAAAACGTACAAGGAAGTCGTATCAACGCCATTTGCTGACTCTGAAGTGAACGACGCCCTCTGTTGTACGACAGTGACATCTAGTGGACACTACACACATCACATCCGCATTCTTGGAATATGCCCTACAAGTACATACATGTACTGTTTGTGTGAAGAATAAGGAGTAGCCTACATACTTTTGAGCGTGTAGCAGAAGATAAGCAAGATTTGGATCAGTAGGCTACTTCGTCCCATGTTTCCTATCACCGTTTAAACTGCCCTGTCAATCAGCTTGTCACAATTAAAATCCTCCACATTCAATGTAATTTAATTTCCTGCCGTTTTAAATGTAGGCTCATGAACTCCTCATTGTTTTTGTTTAATGATGTAATGACCAAACGCATCTTTGAAAAAGTTCTCAATGCTGTTGAAGATGAAATATCAGAGTGGATAACATTAAATAAATATATCTTTTTTGTCAGATAAGGTAATCACGCAAACCCCCTTTATCTCTTTATTATCTGAACTTCTGCTTAACCCGGATGTCGGTCTCGCACATCCGCCATGTTTGTAGTTTTTTTTACACGTTTTATACGTGTTTGTAGTTTGTGTTCGCATTTCCGGATTGTAATCGGGAAAAGTAGAGACACTCATCCGGGTCTCTTTGGACCACTCATTTCAACACACTAAAACTAATTCTGAAAAGCCTACTTTTGAGGAAGGGTTTTATTGTTTGTCTTAAAGTAGGCTAAAAAGTTTTCATAGTAGCCTATACCAAATAAATAAACCGAAAGAGTGTTTTGTATTGTATTTTGGACTGATTGTCCTGGAAAACAAGACAAAAAATAATGAAGATCATTGTTTTTCTTCTTCTTCTTCTACATTGATTCTTTTATGGAAATAAACTGCTAACCACTGCCTTCTGACAGCTAGCAAACGCTTAATAATGCTAAACGCTAATGCTCAAATAAACAAACAAACGAACATTATTCTGAGCTAATAGATCACACCAAACATGTATAACCGAAAGCATGGGCCTATTTCAGTGTAACAGGAAGTGTGTGAGATCATTTCCTGTTAGCTGCTAGCACACCACAGCTGTTCCTTGCTAAATCTGCTGATATCCATATCATTTAATGATAAAAAGAGGAAAAGGCTCCTTGTGAAATGTTTCTTTGCACGATATCTCTCTCGTGTGCGTGCAAAGAGAACCAAGTGATTTATAAAAACGAGTTTGTGTCTTAGATTTAAAAAAAAAATGATACAAATCAACAATTTTGCATTTCACTGGATAGTTTTGATATGAAACAATAGGGTTGTTCCTGTGTGAAATATAAACAGAATGTGTGCAACTGGAGTTTGGACTGGAGTTGCAAATAACTTTAATAGTTTAAATTTACATTTTACAAGATTGTACACATGTTTCTGCCTTACATAAAAATAAACAGATAAATTACAACAAACTAATTAAAACATTAGTAACCAAGTGAAGGATTAATTTAGTTCTTGCTAACATTTACAATAAAGTCCATTATTAATGTTAAACTATCATTATCATTGTTAACGTTAGTTAATAAAAATGTCCCCTCATGTGTTAGTCAACTTAACATTGAATGAGATTAATAAATTCTTTAGGAGTATTTTATTGTAAGTTCATGTTAACTAGCATAGTTAACTAATGTTGACAAATGAAACCTTATTGTAAATGTATCCGTGTAATGCATATATATATATATATATATATATATACAGACACACACACACACACACACACACACACACACACACACACACACACACACACACACACACACACACACACACACACACACACATATATATATACAAGATATATATACAATAGCATATATATATATATATATATATATATATATATATATATATATACATATATATATATATATATATATATATATTTATATATATATATATATATATATATATATATATATATATATATATATATAGTCATTTCAACCAAAAAATTAATTTATAGTAAATTGACATTCATGAAATCTAGTTTGACTTACAGGTCATAGAGTGAGATTCTGCTTTAAAAAAATAAAAATAAAGTACAAAATTCAATAATTAGTAACCAAGTGAAGAATTAATCTTCTAGTCATGCTTGAAATTTCATGCAGGCTCCAGAATAAAAGTGACGGACGAGTAAAACGACATCAAAACGACCCTTTCTTCAATTATTATGAAAGTTTTTAGTCATATAAGCACTAAAACATTGTGCGTGTTTTATTTGTGATAATAACGCAATAAAACAAGACATCCTTTTTGTCCGGGCAGAGAAATTATGAACATGCAAAAACAAGTCATTCAGCCAAATATTAATAACTGATTGTGTTGGTGTTTGCTTTTACCTGAGATTTTTGTTTTAATGTGCATTTCTTTTTCATGTAACTGCATGTAGTTTATTCATTTCGTTAGCAAACCAACTTTAGTGTTATGTTCTTCCCTCATATATAATATAGTTTCGGTAACACTTTACAATAAGGTTCATTAATTAACATGAACTAAGAATGAACAATACGTATGCAACATTTATTAATGTAATATTGATTTCAACATGTACTGATGCATTATTAAAATCAAAGGTTGTAGGTAACATTAATGAACGCACAGTGAACTAACATGAGCAAACAATGAACAGCTGGATTATTATTAACTAATTTTAACAAAGATTAATACATACTGTAACAAATGTATTGCTCATTGTTAATTCATGTTAGTTATTACATAAACTTATGCTAACTAATGAACCTTAATGTAAAGTTTAACCATAATTTCCTCGTATTTTGATGGTTTAAGTTTAAGGGTGTCGTCACTTCAACTTTGCGTGACAGTCATTGTGTGTCGTGGCTCAGATCTACTTGGTGGTGAAGTATCGGCTGTAGAGGTCGCTGTACATGGCCTGGTTGTCGACGCGTACGGCGTTGCGCAGGGATTGCCAGAACCAGGCCTCGGCGCACGGGGAGCGGGGCCACTCCAGGATGCTTCGGGAACACAGCCGTCTGCGCAGACGCAAGAAATGCGAGTGTTGAAGAACGGGCTCCAGGAGCAGCAACACGATCACGTCCTCGTTGTCCTCCAGGAGGCGCTGGTGGGCCAGGAACACGGCCAGCTTGAAGGATCCACTGGTCACGTAACTCTCGGTCAGCACGAACACGGTTTTGCGGCTGTGCTGGATGCTCTGGGTCAGACTGTCCAGCACCGGAGAGCCGGGAGCCAGTCCCGTTCCTCCAGGCAGATCGGGAGAAGGCGCTCGCCCCGCTCCTCCAGCTGCACCCGCAGGTGATTCAGCACCCAGTCGGACACCTGCAACATCCACACCGTCACTGACATGAGCTTAAACTGGGATAGTTCACCCAAAAAATGTATTTACTGATAATTTAATTGAATTTAATTTACTAAAAATTTATTTATTCTCCCTCAAGCCATCCTAGGTGCATATGCCACTCTTCTTTCAGACGAATGCAATCTGGGTTTTATTAAAAAATGTCCTGGCTATACTAGGCTTTATAATTGCAGTGAATGGCTGTTTCTGTTTTGAAGTCCATAAAAGTGCATCTATCCATGACAAAAGTGCATCTATCCATCATAAAAGTGCATCTATCCATCATAAAAGTGCATCTGTCCATCATAAAAGTGCATCTGTCCATCATTACAGTTCATCTATCCATCATAAAAGTGCATCTGTCCATCATAAAAGTGCATCTGTCCATCATAAAAGTGCATCTGTCCATCATAAAAGTTCATCTATCCATCATAAAAGTGCATCTATCCATCATAAAAGTGCATCTGTCCATCATAAAAGTGCATCTGTCCATCATAAAAGTGCATCTGTCCATCATAAAAGTGCATCATTCTGTCCATCATAAAAGTGCATCTGTCCATCCTAAAAGTGCATCTATCCATCATAAAAGTGCATCTGTCCATCATAAAAGTGTATCTATCCATTATAAAAGTGCATCTGTCCATTATAAAAGTGCATCTATCCATCATAAAAGTGCATCTGTCCATCATTAAAGTGCATCTGTCCATCATAAAAGTGCATCTGTCCATCATAAAAGTGCATCTGTCCATCATAAAAGTGCATCTGTCCATCATAAAAGTGAATCTGTTCATCATAAAAGAGCATCTATCCATCATAAAAGAGCATCTATCCATGATAAAAGTGCATCTATCCATCATAAAAGTGCATCTGTCCATCATTAAAGTGCATCTGTCCATCATAAAAGTGCATCTGTCCATCATAAAAGTGCATCTGTCCATCATAAAAGTGCATCTGTCCATCATAAAAGTGCATCTGTCCATCATAAAAGTGCATCTATCCATCATAAAAGTGCATCTATCCATCATAAAAGTGCATCTATCCATCATAAAAGTGCATCTGTCCATCATAAAAGTGCATCTATCCATCATAAAAGTGCATCTATCCATCATAAAAGTGCATCTGTCCATCATAAAAGTGCATCTATTCATCATAAAAGTGCATCTATCCATCATAAAAGTGCATCTATTCATCATAAAAGTGCATCTGTCCATCATAAAAGTGCATCTGTCCATCATAAAAGTGCATCTGTCCATCATAAAAGTGCATCTGTCCATTATAAAAGTGCATCTGTCCATCATAAAAGTGCATCTGTCCATAATATAATTATATTATATTTATGTAAGAAAAATATCCATATTTAAAACTTTTATGATGGATAGATGCATGCATACTCTTATGGACAGAAACGGACAATAAGCTTCAGCAAGGACCAATGAGGTTCATTCTTAGTATTACGCAGCCTTTTAAAAGCCTGGAAGAGCCAGGACATTTTTTATATATATAACTCTGATTGTATTCGTCTGAAAGAACAATGAAAAATCAAATGTTATTTGATTTTATAACCATATGTTATGTTGAATTGTGTTTAAGAATATGCAAATTAGGTTCATTCTCGTGTTACGGATCATCTTTGAGCTTCTGCAAGAACCAATGAGGTTCATTCTCAACGTAGGGACAGAAATCTCTCCGATTTCATCAAAAAGATCTTCATTTGATTTCCAAAGATGAATGAAAGTTATGGATTTGGAGCGACACGAGAAGTTTATTTTTCAAACCCAATTGGGAGATTTGTTTTTAGGGTTTGGTGACTTAATACAATCTGTATAATAATATAAAGCACTTTATAAATTAGTCTGACTTGACCTGCTCGTCCTTGGTGTCGTAGGTGACGAAGGCATCGTAGAGGCAGCTGTCAGAGCTCAGGTGCTGATACCCAATGAATCTGGCTTTAAAATAGTAGAATAAATAGGAGACGTCCCAGTAGAAAAGGTGCATAGCGACAGCCACGAAAGTGGTGCATATAATGCACACAATGGAGAGGAAGTACGCCAGAAAGGCCAATTGGTCATCGATGCATTCTTTAATGTCAAATTTTATTACAGGAACACCTTTTCTCTGCTCTGGCATGGCGCACGTCCACTCCCGGTCACCAATCGAGGGATTTTCACATCGGTCTTAGAAATCCACAGACTGAATTCGAGTAGGTCGCATGTGCAGTGGAACGGGTTGCCGCTGAGCCACAGCGTCTTCAGGTAACTCTCGGTTTCAGGTGGGAATGTGGACTGGTTGACAGTTATGAGCTTGTTGTGACTGAGATCAAGCAGTTTGAGGTTAACTGCTCCCTGTAGAAATCCATCGGAGAGCTTGGATATTTGGTTATGCTGGAGATCGAGGAACTGTAAAGAGGGAACATCACCTGACAAATTACTTGATATTTGAAAGATCTTGTTGTTACTTAAAATGAGCTCTCGGAGATGTGGGAAATGTCTCAGCATTGTCCAGTTCAAGTTCACCAGTCCATTGTGGCTTAATCGCAACCTCTGAATGCTTCTGGGAAGAAGAGGATAAACCCTATCAGGGATTCTCTCGATATAGTTGCAGGATATGTCGAGATGAGTCAGATTGGTCAAGTTTGCAAAAAGCCTATCGTAGGTTTTGTCATTTTCCCTCCACATCTTGCCAAGACTGTTGTACTGAAATTGCAGCTCTTGAAGAGACGCGCTTAAGATGTTCTTGGTGGTTAATGTGTTGATGTTATTGGAGCTCATGTTCAACACCTTCAAAGAGGGCAAATACTGGATAAAATTCAGATTGTGCGTCACCGCCTGGCACAGTGAAATAATGGTCGTTGTAACTAAGGTCCAGGATCTCAAGACTCTGTAACTCTCGGAAGGCGCGATCGTACGCCAGATCAATTTTGTTGTAGGACAAATCAAGGTATTTGAGACCTGGAAGCAATGTGAACTCGGATCCATTCGGAGCTGTGGCAAAGCCATTCCTGGAGAGATTGAGGCAAGATATGTTCCCGTAACCGTCAAACTGTTGCGGAGAAATTAGGAATAGGTTATTTCGACTGAGATCCAACACTCGGCCGATGGCGTAGCACTCTGGCTTCACGAGAAACTTTGGAACATCGTAGGAATGATCTTTAGGGTTCGGTTCTGACGTCGAGAGGGATGGGGATTTGAAACCAAAACCTGCGTCGATTTCTCAAGTTCTTATTTAAGATCACCGGGTAAAATCTGTTTTCCGAAAGATAGAGTAGTTTCACGTGTTGGAAGTTTTTAAATACTTCCAAATCTGCATGCACAATGAAGTTTACCCCTACATCCAACACAGAGAGATTTTGTAAGCCATACAGAGAGATGAGGGTATCATTTGTGATTTCTTGAAACACCAAACCTCGAATGTGCAACTTCCTTAGAGAGGTCGAGTTTGCGAAGCTGGACGATAGTTTAATGGTCTGCGGGTAACTCTTAAGGGCATAGTTAAATGAAAGATCCAGTTTGGTTAGCAGTGGCAGATTACTCAAGAACACTTTCGCTGTTACTGCTTGGGCCAAAGAATTAAACGATAGGTTGAGCTCCTCAAGCTTCGCAATGTTGGCGAGCCAACTGGGGTCTATCGACGTGATCGAATTCCCTGCGAGGTACAGAATCCGCAGCTGTCCAAGGTTGGCAAAAGCTTGTGGATGGATTTTAATAGAATTATTTTTACAAGGAACACATGGATATGGAGCATTATAACACCGTGGACAGTTTCCTTGGATTTTTAGACTTGTCAGATTGTCGAGTCCTTGGAAATCATGCTCTCCGATGGACGCAATTTTGTTTGAATTGAAGCTCAAGAGTCTTTAAAGACCCCGGTAATCCTCTGGGCACTTGAGTTAGGTTGTTGTATGACAACGTAAGATCTTTTAATCTCGTCAGGACTGTGAAACTTCCACTTTCTATGCGATAATCTCTTGAGCAAGGATTCCAGTAGTAGCAGTTTTTGGAAAGATGAAGACGTGTCAGATATGGCACATGCACAAAGGATGTCGAGTTCAACTGGGTGATCTTGTTCACTTCAAGAAACAGTTCCAACAGGTTTTTTGGCAGATTTTTTGGTACGGATTTTAGACAGATCCCACTGAGCATCAGCGTACGTAACTTGGTCAAATTCAAAAACTCCTTCTCAGCAATAACGACCTTGCCACCCTTATTCGTCCAGTTCAGATTTAACACGGTCAGATTCTCCAGTTGATGGAAAACTCCTGATGTGAAGTTCTTGATCCTGTTCTCTGATAGGTCAAGGCTGGTGGTGTTTCTTATGCAGCGCCGGCGCGTCTTTAAGTCCACGTGCACGACAGTTCAGTAACAATCGTCATCTCAGTTTTGTTCTCATGTATATCGCAGGGATGAGTCTTCAGGGTCTTCACATCCAGTTGGCATAGGGTTAGCGAGATCTTCAGTGTCATGAAAAGCCAGACTTCTGATTTTATCACCTTTGGGATTATGAAACAAAGAGCTTTTAAATGACATTGCGCAAAGACAAAAACATAATGATTATTTGTTAATAAATATTATTGCTACAGTATTACAGTTTACTATTACAGAACTAATAGCACAACAGATCATGCACTTTTTTCAAACATTTCAGGATATATTTATTTTATTGAGTTAGGACAAATACACAAAGTTTTAAATCTACAATTTATCCTGTTATTTGAATAGACATGGAAATGCACATTTCGAACTTAAATGGTTGTAATTCAAGAATGCTTTGGAATATAGATGTAAAAATTGGTCTTGTTTTAAAGAAGACATTTGGCAGATTTTTGTCAAAGTGAAAAAAAAGTTATAGAAGATTGAGTTTATGGAAATTACTTGTTAAAAAAATTAATCATTCATATTTTATATAAAATATATATTTTCAAAACCTGGGCTACTCTAAAACTGCAGAAAAAATCAGTTTCAAAATCAATCAAAAATCTGAACAAGTTGTGTTTTAAAATAAAATTTTAGGTTGATATCTCAAAAAACGAGCTTTCAGTGAGATTGTGTTTGGGCGCAGTACCAAACCTTTCCACTAGGGCACAACCAGACTCCATTACTGCCCATATAAGGGCGCCTCCATTTCCATATGTGTTTTGAGTGATATGAACCATCATTTACACAATTTTCATAGAATTTATGAAGTAGACATCCTATTTAGAAGTAGTATGGGAAGTTGGCAGATTTTGATGTGAATTCAACCTCTAAGAAACATACACAAAGAACACACATGTGCGTTATAGCTTCCTGCCACATCGAAAATGGTGAATTTAAATTTTTCTTCTTTAGATTTAAAACATTTCCAGACCATTTTTTTTCTAAAATAATTGAATGGATGCTATCTTTTAAACTCTTGGCATGAAAACAAACATGATCTTTTTTTCATGATTTTTCATCTTCATTGCTATTTCAAAATAAAGGTCTAAACATGCCTTAGGAGTATGAAAATATTCTGGTTGCAAATTGATAAATTACAGCTCCTGTGTAATTTATTTTACAAATCAGTCACCAAATATGGAAACTAGAGATTGTAAGCTTTCAAATGATATATAGTTTGTCTATATTACTTAAGGTCTTTTCTAAGATGTTATTGTTATATAAAATATAATGGCAAGCATCCCACCTGTGTGAGGTGACAGTTTCATTCATTCATAAAGTAATAATCATGGGTCTTCTCATTTTCCTTAAAAAATTAAAAGGTAAAAATAAAAAAATATTGTGTATATGTCATTGAAGAAAAGTGTTGTTCAGAAAAATTGAGAACATTTCACAATAAAACCAAGAGATACATTTTCCTAATTTTAAAGGAAATTTCTTTTAATTTTCTTTAAGGACACATACACAGTTTTGATGCTTGAGTTGAGGAACCGATTGAGATGATAAAATTAAGGGAAAAAAAGGCTATCTATTTATTTAGAATTAGTTCAATAATGCAGTGTTATATAGAGACGTCATTGATAGTTCCCAGCATGCTTTGCACATGGCTGGAAATGAAGAGTAAATATAGAAATGATGTGTTATTTTATGTGTTTTTGAGTAAAGGGAAACATGTTTAATGTTCACTTGTTGGACATTTGAAAAGGTTTCTGTTACGTTGAAGTTTTGATTGTTACCGTTCTGCAGAAGAGTGGCTTATGGTTATATTGAGAATAACTGCGTATATTAATATTCTGAAGTATGTTGCTTTGATCATTGAACAATAACGTTGCTAATTATAGTGCAATAACAAGTTTGTTGCTGTACTAGTATCATAATAGTCTTAGTTATGTATTATCAGTTCATTTCCATTCACTCTAATTCACACACTTTAGAGAATCAACTTAAAGTAAAAATATTTAATTCATTGTTAACTTAGGGGACTTAACATGATAGATTCCATGAAAGATATCAAGCCTTATATATGACAAGTGTGAGAGTTTTGTACACATTACTTGTGAAAATTATACCGAAGCATAAAAAACCCAAACCGGTATCAAATTCCAATGCATTAACTGACGATATACTGAAACTTTAAACTACCAAACATTATTCCTTATTAAAGCAATGCATTTTATATGTGCATACAATGCATTTGTCTTTAACTATAAACAACAACATATGCAATAAAAAAATGTCTCGTTAAAACCAAAAATCACTCAAACATCAATGATTTAACTCATTTAAGTCAGTTTAAGTTGAGTATGACTTAAACATCCAAGTTGATTGTACTTAAATGTAATACAGCAACTTTTTTACAGTGTACATACAACTACTACTAATAATTGTAGAAATAGAGTTTCTTACCATGATAGCAATGTCCCTGTGCAACTAATGCACCGCTTACACCCAAGACAAGTGAACACGAGTCTGGTGATGCACACTGTTGCATTTAAAGAACAGGAAGTTTTGGTTTAACTGTTAAACTATTTTAACACTAATAGATCTGTAAGTGTCGCGTGTCACTCGCCAGCTGCCAGTCCAACACTGATATAAACCGGTGTGTTTGATGAGAGTCATTTGATGTCTTTCATCATTGGTCAGATCTTACTGGTCGTGTGGATCCGTGCAGCCACAAACTTTCCATCATAAGAGAGGAAGTTCAGCCAACATGGTTCCTTCTTCTCAGGGACACGGTTGCACAAATCACATGCACATTTACACACGTTAGACTCTACTTCAGAAATCGAAAACTGGAAAAGACCTTCATGCATCGTAATTTCAACATGCATCCCTGTTTCCTTCAACGGCATGTTTCCGCTCTGCACGGTCAGTTATGGATCTGCAGTCGGTGTGTTTTGGGGAATCTGTAGATGCGGTGTTTTAAAGGTCATGTTTGCTGTATCTCATACTGTAAAAATGCAGAGTCACTGTAAGTCAATCATTTCCTTATAAAAGTGAAACACTGTGCAAAGCAGTGCCACAGAAACACTAATGCCACAGAAATTACACACATGGAAATGATAATATCAGTGCATGTTTTGGCAGAATAAAATCAACTATCCTCTATTGCAAAACCGCAACAGTATTTCTATCATATAAAAGGCTTGGGGATTTCCACTATGATTATGATGAAACTTCTAAAAATATATTCTATAACTGAATTAGGGGCACCTTCAACACATTCAATCCCAAACTCACAAACACATGTATATCTGACTCATACATGCAAACATTTCTCTCTGTATGTTTTTCCAACATGATGGAGATTTCACAGCATAATAACGATGTTCATCCTCAGTGTCTCTAATATCCAAACATTCTTACATCAAGACACATTTACTGGAGAAGCAAAATTACTGAAGATATTAAGTCTTGTTTAATATAAATGATCAAAAAGAGTTTATGCATTCAAATCCCCCCCCCTTTAAATTAAGTTTATTTTTCAGATCCCTAGCAGAGTTTTTTTCTAATTTTGAACATAAACTCACTAAATTTTGATTTAAATGTAAAAATCCCCCCCCAATCAATAAATACAGAATATATAACTGAGAATATAATTTGTTTTTGTTCCATTACCTTAGTTCAGGCGAGGACACGCTGCGTCGCTCCGGCCCCTCAGGCCCCCGCTAGACTCGCCCTGGAGACCCCACGCTTCAGTGTTCAGTGATTCAAAAAACTGAAATATACTTATAAATGTACATTGATTGATCTGCAAGCATGATATTTGACAATAACATTCTTCTAACAAAAATAGAAGTATAAAAATTTCAGATTTTTTATTTTGGAGGACGGAATAAAAAAAACACATTGTAATTTCAGACTACAATTTTTAATAAAAAAACACAACCTTGATTAGCATTCTGCTGGGTGAAAAAACATAAAAATGTAAAACTTACATTAGCATACAACTACTACTATTTATTAATATATTATTATTATTATTATTATTATTACACATTTGCTTGGCCAAGCAAAATATAATAAAACAAATAATAATAATAACTTATTATTGTTATTGATCAAACTGCTGGCTGTATTCCTTTTATTTCGACCAATAACAAAAGTAATTTATAATTTTTATAATTTTTTCAAACAATAATAATAAATAATAATAATAATAATAATAAAAACATATTATTATATAATATTTTTTTTTTTCATTTTCTTTATGTGGTCATGAAATCTACACCCATTAAAAAATAATTGGCAAAATGCTGTTTTAATAATAATAAAATTAATTATTATTTTTTAAATATTTAATATTACTATGTGGTCATAAAATCTGCCCACATAATAAATAAAAGATAATTAGTTTTAAGTCTGAGCGTGTTACAACTTTCCAAAAGTATGCCAAATACCCAGAACGGAAAGTGCATTTGCCATTGAAATTCAACAAACGACGTGGTTGTGTTTATATATAGTTACACGGACAAAATAACAGAATCAATCTGAAATTATTTTTTTATATTTTTTACTAGTGTGATCAGGACACTATAGTTCATTTATATAAGTGAGGAGAGCAGAATAAAGTAAACTGAGTTACCCAATAACTCTTCATACAGTGACTGCCAGAAACATTAATAAACAATAATGACTCCTCCACTTTGAGCTGATCATGTTCTGCTGAAGTGTGTTTTCTGTAATTGCTAATGCTCTTTTTACACACACTGAACAACATGAAGCATTGCTTGGTCACTGGTTGAGCTAAACTGGTATTATCTAATTGTGTAGTTCAATTTAACAGATATTCAACATAATTCATGTGTGAGAGTCCAACAGAAGGGACGGACAAAACCAGTCAAATATCCACCAAGTTATGCTCAGATATCATAACTATAGCGAATAAACTGTGATAATGTGAAATAAATTTGAATACGTTTGGTTTGGCCGTGATGGTGTTGTGCCAAGTCACAGAGTCTCCTGGAAGAGCTTGTTGTACTGCCGCCTTCGGTGGACATGAGGCTTCGGAGACTGAACCAGAAGTATCTCTGCGCTTGAGGGTTCCTCGGCCACTCCAGGACGGACTTTTTATACAGTCGTTTCCTCAGTTTGAGGTACTTCAGAGTGACAAGGCATTCTCTCCAAGAAAATCAGGACGATCGACGTCATTCCTTTCGTCCATGAGTCTCTGGTGGGCCATATAAAAGGCTGTCCTGAAGCTCCCGCTCTTGATATAGTGTCCCGTCAGGATGAACACGGTGCGTTTGCTTAGCTGAATACTCTGGGAGAGGTTTTCAATCAGAGGACAACCAGGCACCCAATCCCGCTCCTCCAAACACAACTGCATCCGTGGATCCCCTTTCTCTTCCAGGTGAACGCGTAACTCCTGCGTGACCCACTCGTGGACGGCTGGATCCGTCGTGTCGTAGACCACGAAGGCGTCGTAGACGGTGCTGTTGGACGACAGTCTTCGGTATCCCTTGAGTTTGGCCAAGCAGAAGTGGTAGATGTACCACACATCCCAGAGGAAAAGATGGCTGGAGAGGGTGAGCGTGAGAATGCTGAGAATCACAGAGGTCAGAAATATACACAAGATGATGGACAGGGAGTTGTGTTGGCAGGCTTGGACGTTTAGGAAAATGACACTCTGACCTTTCTGGGCACTCGGCGAAGAGCAGGTTACGTCGGTCGCGAGGCGCGGGATGTTCACCGAGGTGCGGTTGATCCATCGGACGAACCACGTGGCGTTGCAAGAGCACACAAACCGGTTATTGTTCAAGTACAAGGTCTGCAAGTGGTCAATAACGTTTTCCGGGAAGCTTGATTCTTGGATGAACTGGATGCGAATTGTAACTCAAATCCAAGACCTTGAGGCTGAATGCATCTTTTAGGAAATCCCGAGGCAGTTTTGCAATGCGGTTATCGATGTAGGACAAGAGTTTGGATTGATTTTGTGTAGTTACTCAGGCACGTGGGAAGATCCGTTAGCTGATTCCCACTGAGGTCTAACAGCTGTAGGTTTTTAAGGTTTTTAAGACCCTCCCATTTAAACGACTTCAACTTGTTTTTAGTGATGTAGAGTTCTGTGAGGGTCTCTGGAAGACCTTCGAAAACCCCTTGTGGGATGAAGTTCAGGTTGTTTTGAGAAACGTCGAGAGTCTTCAACGCCATAAGTTTCTTAAAGTAGTTGACGTACCTCGTGTCTCCATCCCTCCACAACATGTCAAGACGGTTGCCTTTAAACTCCAAATGTTCCAAGGAAAAACTCTCCATTTCGGTGTTGGTGGATGTGGATATCTGGTTGTCGTTCATGATTAGTTTTCTCAGCTTAACCAGGCTCTTTGTAAAGTTCAACATGTGAGTTAAACCCTCAGCTACGAAGTAATGGCTGTTACGGCTGATATCCAGAACGACCAAGCTGCTTAGTTCCTGAAACGCCGTGGAGAACATCAAATCCAGACGATTGTCGGAAAAGTCCAGGTATTGTAAATTCTTCAACTTGACAAACTCGGAGCCGTTCAAACTCTGGCTCATGGCGTTCCCGGAGAGATTCAAACACCTCAGCTCATCAAGATCTAGAAATCTGGAATGAAGGAAAAAGATGTTATTCCTATCTGATATTGCAACGTTTTTCCAAAGGAGCTACATTCGTTGTTGAAAGGACTTGTAATCCAGAGTTCCTTGTCCTTGTACTTGCAGCTGCGCGCATATTCGTCATAAAGGAAATAGTGGATATCCTTCACTTGTCCATTGTGGTACTGGGCACCCTGAAACATAGGGGAACCGTACTGTTTTTCTCTGCGGTTTGAATGTGAAGCCGCGTATTCTCCTTCAGACGGCATTGAGATTTTGTTGTCGGACAAGTTGATGATTCTGAAGCTTTCAGCTTCTTCAGGAGACTGAGGTTCGCTATTTTTATGAAGTTTGTGCCGAGATCAATGAATTCCAGGTTGTTCAATTCAGTCAATGGTTTGAGGTCTTCCAGTTTGAGTTCTTGAAACACATACCCTCTGATTCTTAGGACCCTTAGAGATTTGAGACGGTCGAATGATCTTGAAAGGTTGAGCGATGCGGGATACACCTGGAGCTCGAAGTTGAAAGACAGATCCAACTCTTCTAGAAAGGGCAACCAAGAAGGAAAGAGAGGTGCATGTTATCTCCTTAGCCAGGAAATTGCTTGAGAGGTCTAGAAGAATAAGTCGTGTCAGGTTGTGAAACCATTTTGGAGGTATGTTCGTTAAAGAGTTACTATGAAGTCTGAAGAGTCTTCAAGTTTTTCAGAGTCTTGAAGGAGTCCGGATGTATCTGAAGGGGAGCATTATTTGGGCATGGAGTGCATGGGAAAGGTGCATTATGAGCAGCGGGGACAGTTCCCACTCAAGTCCAGTATTTCCAACTCTGTCAGGTTCTGAAAGTCCTCGTCCGTTATTGTCTGAATGTTGTTGTTGTAAAGGTACAGCTCTTTTAGGCTTGATGGAAGTTGGTGTGGGATATAGGACAAGTTGTTAGAGCTTCAGAGAAAGCAAAGTCATCTTGTCAAGCTGCACAAACGCATCCCTTTCAATGTTGTACGACTTGTTGCACGGGTTCCTGAAGTAGCAGTTCTGGCCGAGATACAGCCTTTGGATATTAGTCAGTTCTGTCAAATTCTCCTTAAGAATTGAAAAGATGCTGTTGACCTTGGAGACTCAGGAGCACTATATTGGAGGGAGGCCCTTGGGAATGCTGGACAGCTGGTTCCCATCCAGGTAAAGCGACCGGAGGTTCTTGAGCTTCCAGAAGGTGCCGTTGTCGATCGTCACGCTCTGGGTGCAGACGCGATCTTTGGGCCGAGCTTTGATTGGTACGCAGTTGCATCGACAGGTCGATCTCGGTGATGTTGTGCAGTTCGTGGAAGGAATCGTTCCTGATGTGGGGTATGTGGTTAATGGTTAGTGTCAGGTTGGTGGTGTTTGTCGGATTCCCAGAGGAACTTCGGTTAGGTCTCGCTCAGTGCAGTTGACGCTGACCTCGCTCCCGTTATTAGCCTGAGAAACGTCACACTTCAGACTTTTGGGGTACCATTCAGCTGCCGTCCGCATAGAGATGAGACCGGCAAACATCATTAATATCATCTCTGACACCTGAAAGAGGAAGATGGAAAAATACAGTTAAATAGTTGATTATTTATGAGTTTTACAAGAAAATACATTGTTGAATTCAATGTGTTTCTTGCCATTTGATTGAATTTCTGTGTTTTAAAATGCATAATAATGTTTTTTTTAAAGAAGTCTCTTCTGCTCATCAAGCTGAATTTATCTGATTAAAAATAGATACAGTAAAAATACATTAAAATATTGAAATATTATTACATTGTAAATCATCTGTTCTCTATGTGAATATATAGTAAAGTGTAATTTATTCCTAAATTTTCAGCATCATTACTCCAGTCATCAGTGTCACATGATCCTTCAGAAATCACTCTAATATGCTCTGATGATCAAGAAACATTTTGTGGAATATTCACATATCCCCCCCCAACATAAAAAATCAGTTCACAAAATGTCAAAATATATTAATATATAATATATATATATATATATATATATATATATATATATATATATATATATATATATATATATATATATATATATATATATATATATATATATATATATATATAACAATATTTTCCATGAACATACAATTTTTCATGAACATACAAGTTGCACAATAAGACAAACATTGCACTTGCAAAATATGGAAGCCTGCATTAGACCACTTATGAATATGATTACTTAATATTGACATCATCACACCCTTTTGCAACCAATTTGCATCCTTTTTGTTTATCAATTGTCATTTTGTTTCTATGTATTTAAATGTACCACACTGTTGTTTCTCCTCTTTGACCTCACAATAATAGTTTTTCTTTTCTTTTTTTTAAAGCACTAGCAGTAACTACCACAGAGCATCTTTGTTTTGACACATTATCATTATATGAAATGAACTGATAAGCGAATAATCGATAACTCACCATCATCATCAGACCTGGACCCCTTTGAAGGCGAAAGTCTTGTCCTGGACTTAATGTTGTACAGAGCCTGTGTTACTAGCAGAACAGGTGTTACTAACCAATGATATATACCACAGAAAGTACAAACACAAGTGAGAGTGAATATATTTAAACATAACTTCCCCTTTATCTTATAACACAATTGTTCTGAACCTCTTTTGTTTTGATTCTGCAAGTGATTATATAACTCAACTAAACTCACAGCACTGTTATCCTGAAGTGCTGTTATTGTATAAATTATATTCCATTTCAACAATATTGTCACTGATACACCACTATAAAGAGGAACAACATTACTTTCATTCGGTTTCCTCAAGGGACGAGTTTCTGTACGAAAGATTAAGCAAAACAAGGTCAGGAGTTTAGCGAGTTCTGCTCCGGTTTCCGAATAAATGAAAGTTAAAGCACACCAGGAGGAAGAACATCATTTGCAGGATATTTATCAATGATACGAACTCGTTAGAAAAAGAAAGACAGTAGAGATCAGTGTCCAAGCTGAAATATTTAATGAAGATGATTCAAAGAAAATACATGTACGCTTATCGTTTAAAGTCAACATGAGTTCAAAACGGACATTCCCGGTCTTGATTCAGTCCGTGCTACATTATTCCGAATAAATATGAACCAATTCCTGACTGTCCAACACATTTCTGCACTTAAAACACGTCAGATGACGGAACTACATGTTGACTTTATATGATTTCAGTAAATGTTTGCAGTTAGCCAAACAGCAAGATTAAACAGTGCAATTTGCGAACATAATTACAGTATTTATAGTGGCAAAAATGTCTTATTTTTGAGTTATGACGACTGGAAATAAACACATGGAACAAAAAAGGATGCATGCTATCAGAGTGTGGTGTATATTATATATCGTCTTTTAAAAATTCTATATTGTAGAATAATTCCTCTTCATTTTACATATTACACAAAATATACACAAGCACTGTTATCACAGTGCGATTGCAATGGCCAGATAAATCTTGATGACACGTGTTATATCAGTATGGCTTTACTATGGCTAAATGAAAAGCAGTGACTCTTGACGTTTGGCCATTGCTAAAACAGCAAATGTAGTTTTGATTTGGTCAGCAAATAACTTCCCAAAGCGTCGACGCCAAAGTATATAAAGTGACTTCCTGAAATCGCTCCAACTACTTTGAAATGTCCTCGCCAGCATAAAAAACAGAGCATAGACTCTGCACATGCAGGCTTGAGAACTCACACACAACTGTGGCTAAAATAGAATCGTATAGGTGAGCAAGAAGTCATCGGAAAGGAGAAGAGATGGACTTGCCTTGTTCGAATGCTCGATATAAATGGAAAGGTTGTCTTGTGGCAAAGGAGTGCTGACGTCAGTACATGCCATTCACCTCACGCTTCGACTAAAGTCAACAAGAAATCAACATTTACCCGACTCGCTTTCTTACGTGCACGTTTGCTGCAGGATAGTACGTGTTTTTGTAGCATAAACCCACAAGGCGAGTTTGCATTTTAACACATAAAGCCAGGGATTAAAAGGCTGAAATTAAACATTTCAAAATAGGCTACTTGTGTGATTTTTACACTTTTACGTTCCTTGAAACTCATCTACTCACTAGTCGCTTTCACAGTTTAAAATCTGCGCAAACTATTCTGAACTCGACGTGTGTGGGAAGTATCTGAAATAGAGACTGTTTAAGGAAGCTCAGAGGAATCTTTTGATGTTTTAAACACAAAATGTTGAATATTGATATTTATAATGATTTTAAAGATATTTTAAATGTGAAATTAAAACCACCAGTAGGTGGCAGCAGTGATAATGAGTGAGCCATTGAATCATTCATTTAACCAATTTGTTCAAACAAATGGATTATTGATTCAGAAATGCATTTGACTCTTAATGAGTGAGTCATTGGAATTATTTAAAATATTTATATTGGCGAAATAGAGCTAAATAGGCAATACTGTGTTAAAATATAAGTCACTTAATATTAACTTTTTGTTTATTGGACTGTTGTAGGAAATCAATATCACATTTGTAATCATGCTGATATTTGAAGACAAAAATGACACTCTATGTGTGATATTGATTCACTATATTAAATGACATTAGTAACACTGTGATTTTTCAAAGATTTTACTTTCCTTGAAACTCATTACACACTAGTCGCTTCCACAGTTTATAATCGCGCTCTTGCAAACTATTCTAACGCGAACTTTCAGGGAAAAGTCTGAAATAGCCGGTGAAGGTTAATAAAGTCATGCGACGGCGGTGGTTCGCTTAGTAGCTACGTTTGATCAGCAGCTTGTGCCAATTGTATTTAGGCTTCAAAAGTCATGTTAGTTTACGAAGATTATCATGATGAACAAAACGTGTAAGCTTTAGTCTGCAGAAATCCAAAAGGAAAAGTGTTTTTTTTTATGCAGACTTACAAAAATATGGCATCACTGCAGCGCTAATAATAAATCCCTTTCTTAAATTCTTCACAATCCAACAAAACCCTGGTGGATGCAACGAAATATCACGGTATGGAAGTAAAATGAGTTTCATGTTGACTTTAAGAACGGCAAGGTTGTGATTGGCTTCGTCCAGGGTTGCCCAGTGATGTATTATGACCATCTGTTGCAGTTTCCATAAAAAGTGTCAATGCTCCCTGAGCCAATAGTTGTCATGTAAAGATTCCCTCTCCCTCCAAGCGGGCGTCCGAAGGCCGAGAGCGTCCCAGACCTGCGCTCGCCTCTGGTGGATCCGAAGGAACCCGTGCTGTGATGAACATGGACGATTCGATGAGAGTAGAAGATCTTCGGCTGTATCTCTCGTCTGCAGTGTGCTAGACTGGGAGGAAGAGAAGAGAGGGAAGAGTTGAGCATTATGTCTCGTAATTTCATGCGTCCTGAAACTCCTGATATGCATACGGTAATGACGTCATGTGGTAAACCCGCGAGCGACACTGGAGAAACGTCGCACTAGCCTTAATGTTCCAAACCAGGAAGTTCTAATTAATATGCAAAACAGCAGGTGAAGGTTTAAGCGTATCCTTTCTGCATTAGAATATAGACGTACATGTATAGAGTTCCGTTTCAGCTTTCAGCATTTGAATATTTTCACCTTTAAATGAATATTAAATATCAATCTGTCATAGGAATTCACCTCCTTTAGTATGACACTCCAAAATGAAAAAAGTGCTTTGGTTGCAAGTCACGTAACTAGTCAAAGTGTTTTGTGTAGTGAAGGAGTGTGGCCTGATTGCAGCATCAGTGAGTCAGCACAGCCGCGACTGAATGGACCGGCACAGCCCGTGGAAGGAGCAGTTCAATCAATGATTATCAAATAGAAAAATATGACAGCAGTAAACGCACACAGCAGGCAGACGTCCTCAAACTGTGCGTTATCGACTAGAAGATAAAATACTGCAATATTTCAGTTACAGTTTGCCAGACGTAGCGTTGTGCAATATTGACATAAAAAATAAAATAAAAGTACGTTTAAATAGATTTTTATCTTTAATGGGGGATTTTAAACCCAACCTGATTTAATGTAAGCACCATTTTTAGTGTCAAATTCTTATATTTAATAAAATATATTCAAAATAAGTAAGACACAAAAGGGCTGTTACCAATCAAATTAAATCAGTCGCATTTACACAGACTGTAGCTCAGGGGCCGTATTCACAAAGAATTTTATCTTACCACTAGGAGTCTCCTAAATCACACTAAAATATTTTAGCATTAGGAGTTTTCTCTTAAAAGTTATTCACAACGCTTTCCAGACCTACTCTTAGTAAGGAAAAATTACAACTCCTAAAGAACTAGAGTGAGTCTTCGTTGCTGTGGATGACTTCAATTCCTTGCACGAGCTTCCTCGGCAGATGATCACGGTGATTGGTTGTTAGATGACAGGGCCATCATGCGGAACATAACAACAAATCATGGAATTATGACATCTAAATGTGTCTGTCCTACACAAAATAATGAATGGGGCCTGCCGGTGTTTCACTTATGCGCCGCCTCTGCACGTCTTAAGTCCGATTTTTAAATGTAGGCGAGACGAATATTTCGCGCCCGCTTTTGCCAAGTGCGTCCGGTATGAAGCGGTGCGCGTGACAAGAACCAACTCGACTCGCGACCGCCGGAAGAATGCGGCGCGCTTGGGTCTTTAGACACTATATGTGAATGGTGCCTAATGAAAACCTTAACGTGCCTAATAATGAAAAACGACACTTGCATTAACACTTGATTGGTTAATTGACATTCTTTTAGCTAGACTATTTAAAGCAAGGACATGTTGCTTCTATAGAAGTAATGTAAATGAATTGACGGTGGATTATGAACTCGCAAAAATGGAAAAGACAGCCCAACTGGACGCAGGATCAGTGCTGCTGGCCCAGTTGGTGCTAGAAAAAATAAAAAAAATATAAAAGTGAAATTCGTCACTGGGATTTCAAGCAAAACTAAGCATGAGACATGGGAGAGGGTTTGTTCGCAGATGAATCCAGCATTCCCGCTAGTGTCGCGGACCCGGACGACTGCGAGAGGCGCTGGTGTCGCTACAATCCTTTGTGAATAGGTCTTAGTGAGTTAGGAGTCCTCTTGACTTCTTTTTAAGCTGTCCCAGACTTAGCTGCTACTTTTAGGGCTAAAATGCTTTGTGAATTACTCTTAGTGAAAAAAATGAGAGCCCTAAAGTTAGAAGTGACACGCCCATTATTTTTAGGAGTTGCTCCTATTCGCCAGTTAGGAGCTACTTTTAGCCTTAAAATTCTTTGTGAATACGGCCCCAGAGGGATATCGTGGACATTTTTACACACAAGAGCACAACCACAAAAGAGCAACACCAATATACATGGGTTCAGATTCCCAGGAAAAGCAAGAACTGATAAAATGTGTCCCTTGACCGCTTCCGCCAAATGCATAACTCTGAATGTAAATGCAAGTACCTGTAGTTTCTCTGATCTTGGGCAACCTTTGGCATCCCTCCCGGCCCGGCTCGGGAGCCGGCTTGTCCGTGGTGTTTCTGGCAAAACGTTCCATCTACGCTCTGGCCTTTCAGAGAGGACTCGGCGTGCAGATGGACGCTATCTGCCCCGTGCACAGAGGAGAGTCCATGGGCGTACTGCTTCCCGTACTGCCAGCCGGCGTCGATGGATGAACACTGGGAACTCTGCAGGGAATGATTCCCCTCGCTCTGTAAAGACGACATCCTTTTGGACAAGTGGTACTCGGTACAGACCGCGTCAGCTTCTTGTTCGGAGGAAGCCGGCTTGCTCTGTTGGGGCTCGTTCCGGGAATCAGCTCGATCAGATACTGTTCTGTGGCGGGGGAACTCGATGTTCAGAGTCTGTTGACTCCTCCAAAGTGGCTTTTTGCATTACCCTGTCTGCGTGTAATGGACCAGCTGTCGCCAGCCACTTTGGAGTAAATGTGCTCTTCGGATTTATTATTCAGAAGCATATGCAATCTGTGATTGCTTTCGTGAAATGCATAAGACATCCTATCCCTGTCGAAGGGAGCTCGAACGCTGGGAATCTCGTCCATTGAAGTTGTTGTAGATTCCGACAAGATCTTCTGATTCTGTGACGTTCATCTGACGGGCTTCTGCATCAGCGCTCGATTTCCCCTCCTCGATCTTCGGCATTCCCATCATCACATCCCTGTGCATTTTGATGAAGTAGTCGCTCAATGACTTGGTTTCCATCGTTTCCGGCTCCATCTCGAAGTGATCCGAGTGAAGAGCGGCAGCCGCGGAGGAATCATCTAGGGACGATCGGATGCTCACGCGCCAGATCGAAACTCGGTCTCCTCTTCGGCTAGAGTTTGGTAGCCTTCCGCAGTGGCTACCAACATTTTCAGAGAGTTTCGGAGAGTTCTGAGCCGCGGCCAGCTCTGAGCTCTCCAGTCATTTGGAGGAATTTATCTCATTCCCAGAATCAGAAGAGGACTCGGGGCTAAAGGACCGAGATATTTTCTACACCTGTGTGTCACAAAGAGACAAACATTTTAGCCATCACACCACACGTCCTGTATACTTTAAAATAGTTTATTTGTACAAAACGTTGCAGGCTATGAAATGCAGCATAAATAATAGAAATACATCAACAAAAAGGAACCACAAATTATAATGAGATCACATGTACATAGCAAACAAAAAAAATGCACACAGTACACGGGGCTTTGCATCGAAGACAATGGAGAAACAAAACCAAAATAAAAGAATGGCTGGAAGGTCCTACGACGTCAATGAATAAACGTTACTATAGTGTAAGAACCTGAACTATTGTCCGATTGTGGGTGAGACTGTTCCTCGGAGGCGGCCAAGGCCTCGAGTGCTTGTAGTGTGGAGACGACATCGTCGTTGAACACCTCCTCGCTCCCGCCCGCCACCGTCGGCACCGAGTCGATCCAGCGACACGGGGATGTCATTTTTGCTTTTACGGTCTTGGTGGTCGTCTTCATCCGAGCTGTCCCTGAACCCGGGCGGCGGAGCGGCGATCGCCAAGTTCAGCGACTGCAACAGGTCGTCGTTCTCCTCCTCGCTCGCCCCTTCAGGAGGCGGAGGGAGCGAGGTGAGGTCGATTATGTCGTCGCTTGACTCCGAGAGCGACAGGAGAGAGTGAGCTTTGTCCTTCATCTCCCCCATCATCATCATCATCATGTCCTCCTCACAGCTGATGTCGTCGTCGTCTTCGGCGTCATCCGTCGTCTCGGCGTAGCAGATGTCGTGCAGCAGAGGCTCCTCGATGCCTTCCGTCGTCCCGAAGATCTTGGCGTCTCCGTAGACCATGTGGGAGCCGTACTGGAAGCCGTCCACCTCCATCGACGCCTCCAGAGGCTTGTAGTCTTTCTGCTGCGCGTACATGTACCGGTGTTCCTCCAGCACTTCTGGGATGTCCTCCATCAGTCTTTGGTATCCCAAGTTCTGCGGGTTCACGCACTTCCAGCGGTGGCTCGCCAAATATGAAGGACACCTTGGCGCTTCTGGGCGATTCTTGAGGTTTGCCTTTGGGGACGCTGAGAGTCAGGGCTGTGGATGCACGTGGCTTCCCCGGCTCGCCCTCTCCGCCTTGTCCTCCATGTGCAGACGATATGCGACTGGTGGATTTCAGAAACGGCTGGGGGCAAAATCACACTCTCTGCGCCCGCAGACAGGGTATTCGGGGTGAGGGTCATCATATTCACCACTTGGAACGTAATTCCAGTCGATTGCCTGGTAGTTGTGCTTGATCCTTGCGTCATGTCCTTAGACAAGCAAACATAAAAGAAGATGCCAACGTCAACGTTTCAGCTTAAATCAGTGGTTCTCAACCTTTTTGACTGGAAAAGGACCCCAAATGTCCAATATATTATGCCCTATTATCACTGCAAAAAATTTGTACTTTTGTCTTGTTTTCCAGTAACATATTTGCTAACTATATTTCGATGATCCACTTTAAACTATAAGTAACTTTGCAACTGCAAGTTGCTTAAAACGAAATTCTTTTTGAATAAAGTTTATTTTTATGACTACATTGGCAAATATTTGTCCTTGTTTTAAGCACAAACACACTTAATTTTGATTTTTTTTTTGACCAAAATCTCCAGTCATTTTGTTTTTCCAGTAAATGTGTCTTGATTCAAAAGTTTTTAGATGCTTGTGCTGGAAAATGAGAAAGGAAACACATCATCGTTTGCAGTGATATTTGATGTTGAGTCAAGTATTTCTGCTGTAATTATGACAATGATGCTTGTTTTGAAAGTATTTTATTAAAAGAAACTGGAGGTATTGATAACATACATCAAATTAATTAATCATGATTGATTTTGTAAATCAGTTGCAGTTTTACATCAGTTATGAGGTGGAACAAATATCTTGATTTTAATGTGTTTTTAGCCTTTTTATTAGGATTTTTTATATCAAATAAAATTTTGCTCAATTCTTATATTCTATCTTCCTACTGTATTCACACATTTCTTGATAGTTCATTATATTCTATTTTTCATTATGTATGTATAATTAACATACGGGTGAATGCAAATGTTTCCAGAAATTCAACTTTAAAGGTGAAACTAATAAATTATATAGACTCATTACATGCAAAGAGATATTTCAAGCCTTTATTTGTTATTTTTATGATTATGGCTTACATACGGCTTGAATGGAGGGTTTTCATAAGCTGTAAGCCATAATCATCAAAATTATAACAAATAAAGGCTTGAAATATCTCACTTTGCATGTAATGGGTCTATATAATATATTCAGTTTCACCTTTTAAATTGAATTACTGAAAATAAATGAACTTTTGCACCATATTCTAATATTTCTAATACAGTAACATATTATAAATAAGAATTGTTTTTTTTTAACTAAGCGAAAGCGTTTCACTGCATTCCAGTAAGTCACACTTGTACGTTTGCCTTAAATGATGATAATCATTACTCTAAGGAGCGCTCTTACCCGCAGCGCTGCTGTTGTTGGCCATGTTGAAGATGGAGCGTCGTGATCGAACCAGCAGTCTGTAGTAGCCGGCCGTCAGACACGCCAGGTTCATTGCGTAGTCTGCGACTCCATTATAAGTGTGATGGGCTTCAGGAACAAAGGATTTCACAATCAGAACATAAACCAGTGAGCGGTTTAAGAGATGTTCCTACAGGTGAGAGGTGTCCTAAACCATCATTAATAACAGGGCTAACAGACAAATGTGTTGTTGAATAAATGCTTTTCATTTATTAATATTAAATATCAAAAATATTCACCAAGTACTATAGATTTTAATTCATGTAGCAAATAACATATTGCATTTTTATTTTCGATGACTCGTTTGTTAATTACCGAACATGAAAGAGCAATACATTTTTACAGTATTTATTTAACCTTTGTTAGTTATAAAAATGTTTGTGCTGATCAAAGTCCATTAGCTAATGTCGACTGATCTTAAAAAGTTTAGTACATTTTGAGATTAACATTAGAAAGATGAATACAAGCTTGTTAATGTATTTATCAAATGAAACCTTATTTTATCACTGCATAAAATTATGTTAATATATGCAAATATCTAAACATTCTTAAATCAAGACACATTTACTGAAGAAGGGAACTGACTGAAGATATTAAGATTTTGTTTCTGAAAAATGTATCAAACGTTTGAGTTTAAAACAAGAGCAAATATCTGACAATGAAGTCAGAAAAATAATCTTAATTCAAAAGCAAAATTATTTTTATTTTTATGACCCCAATGGCACATATTTAATCTTGTTTTAAGCATAATTTCCATAATTCTTTTCAGAAACAAAGACTTAATATCTTCAGTCATTTCCCTTCTTGATGTCAGAATGTTTGGAGAACAGACAGAAACACTGAGGAACAGCGTTATAGTGAAGTGTTATTATATACAGTATATATTGACTATTTATTTGTTTTATAAAACAAAGCATGAATTTTAGAGAACTATGGATTATTAATTTCTGTTTTCATTATTAGAATTAGATAATAGGAATGATGAAAAAAGAGGATTTTGTTTGTAATTCACGTGGAGGTCTATAACAAAAAACAAAACGTGTCATACTCACGAAATCTCTGAATGTCATTGCAAAATATGCAGGTCTGGGTTCGATCACGACGCACCTTAACATCCAAGACGTGGAGCTCGACGCGCACGCTGCGCTCGTCCTCGGATGAACATCTCGATGCGGTTGACGTGGCTGAAGTCGGCCAGCAGAGCCACCAGATTGGTCTTGGTGTTGATCACATGACTGATGCCGTACCTCGGGCCCACGAGCAGCGTCACCTCCGTGTGTTTCTCTCCTTGCTGTCGGGTCACACACACGGCCTGTTACACCAACGCGTTTGACTGATCACATCGCGGTCTGATTCATCAAAACACTAGTTACACCGCTCACACACACAACACACACGTCACAGAGAAACACCAACATCCGGCGTCAGATCGCAGGACATCTTCAGGAGTGTGTTTCTAATGAGGGCAAGTGTGTACTGTACATAGATGCAAAACATCTGCTCTTTATTGGCTCTGCGCTCTTCACATGTTGGCCACAAATGACAGAATTTTTACTATACTTTAGTTTGATAATGTTTTTTATTTATTGAAATGTTTTTAATATTTTGTATTTTCAGGGAATTTGATGGTATTAAATTATATTTACACTGTATTTATCATCCATTTTTTCACTTTTTGACCATAGAAAATTTAATTTACAACTTATGTCATAAAACTTGAATGCTTTTGAGCACAGACTGAAGTTTGGTCTCTTTTTAAAGAACATGTGTACATGTGTGCATGGGTTAAAAAACACATGGCAGATTATTGCTGAAGTGAAAAGATACAGAATATTATGTTTATTGTTATGAGAAATGGACAGAAAAAAACCTTTTTATTTTTAATTGAAATATATATTTTCAAAAACACGTTTAACCCTCTGGGGTTCTTCATTTAACAGTCACACTTGAGACCTTTGAGTTAGAAATTGACCCGAAGGGTGGGATTCATATTTAAAAAAGAAAATCATAATTTTTTTTAATTGTTTTTTATAAAAAAAAAATTCTTTTCTTTTTTGGTGTTTTGAGAAAATTTGTAAAAATAATCAAATTTATAATTAGTATTAATGCAATAATTGTGACCAAATTTTCCCCCATTGAATATAACAGAAAAAAATGTTTAAATTTTTTTTTTTTACATTTTTAAAGCTGTATTTCATTTTGGAGTCAAGCCTAGGCCTCATAAAAGCATTTTTTTAAATTAGATGGATGCCATCTCGTGGACAAACTGAGCTTTTTAAAAATACAAAACACATGTATAATCAGAATTTTTTTGGTGTGTTTGTGTATAAAGTGTGTTTGTTTGTTTGTTTGTTTGTTTGTTTATGTGTGTGTGTGTGGATGTGTCTGTTTTGCACTCTTGATGTTTTATAGATTCACCCCTTCCCTATTTTGTGCTTTTTTTCAAGATCGTTGCTGATTTGTAGATTGTACGCACAAAAAAACTCAGTATTTTCACATTTTTCATATTTTTTGCCAATTTCCCATTCATTTCCTATGTGGGTCATTTTTGACCTGAAGGTCCTGAGTGTGACTATTTTTTTTACGACCACTTAGACTTTTCAAATCCTGTCCCAATTTTTTTGGGTGTTCATATACCAAGTACCATAAAAGTCACCAAGTTTCGGACCATTCCGATGAAGCTACGATTTTTAAAAAACTAATTTTAAACGCTTCGAAGTCATTATTGACCCGAATAACCCCAGAGGGTTAACTCTAAAACTGCACGAAACTCAAATCCATAAATATAAACAAGTTGTTTTCCAAATTTGAGTTGATATCTCATAAAATTAGTTTTCAGTGAGATGTTGTTTGGCTGCAATATCAAATATTTTTGACAGAGGTTGACCCATTTTTTCAGGGCCTTTTAACCTTTTATAATCATGTCCATGATTGTTTTATGTTCACAGAGCAAGTGCCAAAACCATTCCGGTGAAAGTAAACAATTCTAAAAAAACTTATCGGCTTTATTATATCAGACACATTTTCTTATCGGGCCGATAACATGAAAAATTTTATAAAAGTTTTAAATTTAAGATAAAAATAAAAGCATCTGCTAAGTAAATATTACAAGATAATAAAGCAAAACAGAAAAAAACCTAAGTTGCATATATATAAAAGTGTAGTTTGTGAAGTTCTGATGATTGTCCTGAATCTGCGCTGATGTCCCGGAGAGCGAGTGTGTGTGCACTTACGACCAGCGTGGATTCTGAACACTCGTCCTCCGTACAGCCGCAGATCGCTCAGGTACTTCAGGTAGTGGACCTTCGCCTGTAACGCCGTCAGCTTCAACACACACACACACACACACACCATTAGGGAACTGACATTCATTACAGAAATAGAGTTCTCTTTGTTCTTCTTTCTGAATATGTGCTCTCGGGAACACGTTTACCAGGTTTACTAACTCACTCCAACATCAACACTAAACCAATGTCATCTGAAGTACAAAACACTACAACAACAACAAAAAGTGTAATAGGGATGCACCGATATTAAAATCTTGGCCGCTCACAATCTAATATATCGGCCAGATAAATCGTAAATCCAAATTTTTAAATGGTTTCTGAGAGACTGATTACAAAAACAAAAGCCTCATCATTAAATCCACGTCCCAAACACACAGTTATGATGTTCTCATTATAATGTTAGAGTAGCCGATATGACAGACTTGTGTTGCACTTTACTATACTTTCCTTTTTTGAAGAGATTCTAATAATTTAAAGCATTTCAAATCGATTATGATTAACAGTACACATCTGAAAGAGTCTCAGCTGAAGGAAATAATACATGAATTATTGGCTTTAATATATCAGACACATTTTCTTATCGGGCCGATGAACGATAACATAAAAAATTAACATATATTGGCCGATATGGTGGTCTGTCTATATATATCCATATCTTGAAATAATTCTCAATCAGGCAGCTTGAGAGATGCGACTCGGCTTCCACATGAACATGAGCGGTGGAGCTCTTCACCTTCTTCCCAGGAGGCAACCAGGTTCTGGCTGGTTTCAGAGGATGTGTGTGAGAGCTTTCTTGATGTTCTTCTCCTTCATGCTGGACAGAACCGCTGGAGGCAGAAACTGGGCCAAACCCCATTCCTTCCTGAGGACACACACTCGGGTCAGACGCCTCTCTATTCACACATATATCTTATATTTAATACACACACATGCATGTATATTTACAAAAAAATATATATAAAAAATATTGATATTTATATATAATATAAATTATATATAAATCTTATATACAGTATATACATGAAAATATGTCTTAAATATATACAAGCATTTGTGTGTATTTATATATGTAAAATAATTATACAAACTACACACACATATACTATGTAAACACAAACTTTTATTTTGGATGCGATTAATCGTGATTAATCATTTG
>JAQIUQ010007160.1:157500-219495 GCA_030378365.1 Hybognathus amarus
AGAAGTAAATTGAAAAAAGTAGCCAAAATATACAAACGGTATACAACGGTATTATTATACGGTATTATTGTGAACGGTACGATATGGCACACCCCTATTGTTAACTAAAATTAAAAACATAAAAATCCATTTTAGCTATTTGAAATGAAATAAACTAACTAAAACAAAATAAGATAAAAAAATCTGCATCAGGATTATTATCATTAACTAAAATTAAAGCAAATAACAAATATGTTTGTTACATGAAATAAAATAAAATTAATTGAAATAACAAAATATTAATTAAAATAAAACAAAAAATTAAGTCAAACTAAAAGAGTAAGTTTTACCTTTATCATATTTATTCCTATATTTTCTAAAGGTTTTTGCAGATAAAATAGATGGAATCTGCAGCAGGATTATTATCGTTAACTATAATTACAGCTGAATTATAACGTTATAAAATAAAAAACTAAACAAACAAAAAGAATATTTCCAAAAAGACAAAAAGACAAAACAAAAAGTGAAATCTAACACTAATAGTAAATCAATGACACTGATCTGCAGACTTTTATTGATGATTTTTAACTTTTTGATCGAATTAAAACATGTGACCTAAACTCAGCCGAGACTCTGACGAACTAACATGTAAATTCACAGAGGTGAACGTCAGACTCATTGGGGTACGGCTGAACCACCGCTCAGGATGTATCGACTCTACAGCTCCTGCAAACACAGAACACACACCAGATGAAGGGAAG
The DNA here is from genome assembly GCA_030378365.1 of Hybognathus amarus. Lineage (NCBI taxonomy): Eukaryota > Metazoa > Chordata > Actinopteri > Cypriniformes > Leuciscidae > Hybognathus > Hybognathus amarus. The sequence goes on from JAQIUQ010007160.1 coordinate 158,241, forward strand.
ATCACAGCTCCAGTTCACACACATCTGATGATTTGAGTCTCAGATGGGGAACGATGGTTTCCAGTACCGTGACGCATATCGACTACCCGTTCCCTTCGGAGCCGAACTCACGGCTTCATCATTTATCATCACGATCTCGTCTCCGGGGATCAGCCTCCCCTTCTGAAAGGACCTCCTGCACACACACACACACACACACGTTTTATGAGGACTTCGTAGACTACTGGTGTTTATACTCTCAAACTGTATACCGTATATTATCTCCTCACACTAACACAACCCCGAAACGGCATTTTTCATAAAAACGTATAAGCTTGATTTAGAAGAAGTGATTGATTTAGAGTTTGCTGGGGATACCTGGAGTGATTCGAACCGGACCACCACTGGTTCCGCTGCTGCTATTAGCTCGAAGCTCGAGGACCGGGGTCGTGTGCCTCATTTCAACCTTTCTGGGCGCTGTAGGAACGAATTCTCCCACATCCACACGGACCTCCTCCAGAGAGCTGGATGGGACAGGTGACTGGGAGAAGCAGAGAACACACACACACTCACAGTCACGAACAGAGAAGACACACCATGGTCACGACAGAGAAGGCACACACTCATGGTCACGAACAGAGAACACACACACACAGTCACGACAGAGAACACACACCATGTCACGAACAGAGAACACACACACACTCACGGTCATGAACACTCACGGCTTTAACTCGTTCATCAAAATGAACAAATCCTTTTTTGTGTCATTTGATTCATTCACGAATGAAATGAACGAGTTCGAACAGGAGAGTCACGAACGCGTATCACAGAACAGAGCAAGGCGAGCATTTGAAGCTTATAAAACTTAAACTTTGTTATTTATTTATTGAATGAGCGATCGTTTCGCTTGATAAGACCCTTATTCATCGTCTGTGTCGCTCAAAGCCCTTTGAACAGTTTGGCACCTGAAGTCTCTCATTCTGGACCTTGACCGTTTGGACCCCATTTAGGTCCATTATATGAGAAAATCCTGGAATGTTTTCATCAAAAACCTTTCATTTCTTTTCCAACTGAAAGAAAGACATGGACATCTCGGATGACATGGGGTGAGCAAATTATCAGCAGAAGTTTGTTTAAAGTGAACTACTCCTTTAACGCCAGTGGAGAACAGGCCTGGGAACAGCTCGAACAATGGCTTTACCACAAAAAGATTCAAGAAATTGCTGTGACAGTAGTTATTACAGTCATGCAGAGAGAATCTGGAGATAAGGGCACCGTTTTTCATTCTTTTAATCCCGATAAAATCTTTAATCTTAAATAATCTTTAATCTCAGTCTGAACCTTCACAAGCAGACCTGCACTTATTTACTCAAATACATCTAATAATACGGCTTTATCATTTATCTGTTATTTACTTTATTTAAACCTTTTTAACATCTAAAGTTCATCCACTTGCTGAGCTAACATGAACACACAATGAACAGATGGAGTTTCATTTAATGAACATTAACAAATATTAATAATACTGTAACACATGCACATTGCTCATTGTGAGTTCATGCTAGTAAATGCAATAACTCATGGTAATGTATCAACATTATTGTAAAGTGTTACCAAGAATGATTAAATAGTGTATCTTTTATTTTGCAGTACAATAGTATTATTGTAAACACATTTGTTTATTATCATATTGATAAGCACTACAAAAATCATATTGAATGAATCAAGAATTGTGGGAATGTGCTGATGATAAACTCAGAAGTAATAAGTTTTAAAAAACTGAATGTGATGTTTATTAAAAGAGTTGTTTTTTATAAAAATACAAAAATACTAGGGCTGGGCAATGATTAATCGCATTCCAAAATAAAAGTTTGTATTTACATTATATATGTGTGTGTGCTGTGTATAATTATTTTATATATATAGTAAATACACAAAAATGCATGTATATATTTTAAAATGTGTTATTAATATATCAAATATTTATATTTATATATAATATTAATTATGTATAAATATATATATAAAGTATACATGCAAATATTTCTTAAATATATACAAGCATGTTTGTGTATTTATATATATAAAATAATTATACACAGCACACACACACATATATTATGTAAACTAAAAATACATATAAATACATAAATATGACCACTGAACAACCAAAGCTTTTCCCAAATCATTCAGCTCCGAAACTGATGGTTCACAATCCAGAAATACAGGTGAGTAATATCTTTTTTAGGGTTATGATTTCATGTTTTAACAGTATGACACAAAACAGCACTGATCTCAATTCACTCTGGAGTTAATAATTCTGTCTGTAGCTGTAGCTATTCGAAGAGGGTGTTCTTTCACATCACAAATGCATTTCACAGAAAAACTGAAATATCGGCAATATCATATTTAACTCTATTCTTAGGACTTCAACATCGAAACACACACATCATCAATACCCAACACGAGACCCTTAACAATAGTCCTGTTACTGAATCAGCCTCTGTTATCCAGCAGACGCTAATGTTCAGATGATGAGTGTAAACACCCTGTGAGTGTGTGTGTGTGTGTGTGTGTGAAAGAATTACGCTGGAAATAATCAGAGTTGATTTCATCATTTATGAAGAATAGCAATAAAGCTTGTCAGAAAAGTTTACGAGACTTGTGCAAAACTACATTTCCTGCGGAGTAAACATCGATTCCACACATCTAATGTGTGTGTCTTCAGAATAAAACACACTCTTCGGTGTGTGTGTGAAGCCATTATCTGTGTTTTATCGCTCAGTGTAAGATGTTATTGTGATTTTAATAGCATTATGTTTCTGCTTTAGCGTCAGTAACCAGCAATGGCCTTCACATCACGTCTCCGCCTTTCACTAATGCAATCTGTGCCAGAGGCTCACGACTGCTCAGCGTTCACATCATGTGTGTGTGTGTGTGTGTGCATAATTTAAAGCCTGTGGGCCTAGGAGGAGGGCGAGGAAGAGCCATTATTCCCGACACATGTTCCAGCGCTCAGAGAAGAGCTACAATTTAATCCTCTTTCAAGCCTGCGGCGAGAACGAGCGTGAGGCGTGTGTGAGACTTCTGAACACACTCACACACACGTTCAGCTGCAACAGGTTCACGTTTCATGTACGTGTACAGGAGGTTGCACACACACACACACACACACACACACACACACACACACACACACACACACACAGACAGTTCAAATAGGCGGTTTGGCCAAATCAGTGTCTGAGTCCTCTTTTATCTGATACATCTATACATGTGTGTCTGTCTGTGTGTGTGTGTCCTGATGACCAGCACTGTGTGTGTGTGTGTGTGTCATGCGCTCGGACTCGTGCAGGGGGTTATTCTGAAACTAAAGCTATGATGGAAACTATTGACCTAAAACTGTACAAATCGCACTAGTATGATGAAAAACCAGGAGACACTGAAATGAAATAAAGTGAGATGAGACAGACGGCACAGCAAACACTAAATCAACACTGAATCCAAGAGTTTAGAGCATTTTTATAATCTCAAACGTCCTGCAACAATAATATCACACAATTAATGTCCAGCTCGTTGATTTAGCATGCACTCTCAGTTGAAATAGATTAGTTAAAGGCTTGAGTTTATCATAAATATGATGTATGTATATATACTCTGACGGGAACTAAAACACATTTATAATGTTTTATTTCATTTAACTGTTTTTTACATTATTTCTGATAATGTAATTATTAAATACACCAATGCACCTTATTTTCACTCAACAGTTCGACTTATAATCAGGTGCAACTTATTTTCAAGGAAAATATGAAATATGCAAAACACGCAGAATATTTTATTGACCACGCTGAAATGAAAATAGTGTCATGCACACTTCATTTTAAACCATTACACTTCTAATGCATTAAAAACACACTTTTTGCATGAAACGTAAGCTTCAAAAACAGTTAACTTAAACCATATTGTCTCTGAAGCAATTTTGTTTTAAAGTTTTTAATGTTTTTTTTACCGTTATATTACTTCATTTACTCCTTTTTTATAAATAAGGAAATGTAGAAATTCTCTGAAATGTAAAATGTTAGAAGATCTACAGCAAAAACCCAGTGTGAAGAAAGAAAACATTATCAATATTTATGAGAAATTTTATTTAAAAATATCACTATATGAAATGTATATGATCATATAATATAATAATTAGCAATATGATCAACTTTGACTTCAGCAAATGTACTGTAATTCCTTTAAACTAAACTCATGATTGCCCAAAACAGTCAACTTTTCTGAAAACTACTTATATAAAACGTAAAGTACTAAAATGAACAATTATGATCTTCTGAACTGAAGTCTCAGATCACCAGATTGATGGATGTGTGAATAAAGCATAAATGACCTGCGATGATGATGATTATTAATTGTGACATGGTTTATTAGTCATATGGTTATTGAACAGACTCATCTGAAACATTCCCATCACAAGACGAAACACACTCAAAATCACAAATGCACAAAGCGTACAACCAGACAATAGAGCAAATCATCATGTGCCGAAACGACATAAGTGAACTCACTGACTCAAGTCACTTGCTGACTCACTCAGTCACTGAACTCACTCACTTACTCGCCTGACTCACTCACTCACTCACTGACTCACTCACTAACCTGACTCACTCACTGACTGACTCACTCACTGATTCACTGACTCACTCGCTGACTCACTGACTCACTCGCTCACTCACTGACTCACTCACGCTGACTCACTTACTCACTCACTGACTCGCTGACTCACTCACACTCACTCACTGACTCACTCACTCCGCTGACTCACTCACACTCACTCACTGACTCACTCACTCACTGACTCAGTCACTCGCTGACTCACTCACTCACTGACTCACTCACTCACTGACTCACTCACTCACTGACTCACTCACTCACTGACTCACTCACTGACTCACTCGCTCACTCACTGACTAGCTGACTCACTCACTGACTGACTCGCTGACTCACTCACTCACTCACTCACTCACTGACTCACTCACTGACTCACTCACTCACTACACTCACACTCACTCACTGACTCACTCACTCACTGACTCAGTCACTCGCTGACTCACTCACTCACTGACTCACTCACTCACTGCACTCACTCACTCACTGACTCGCTGACTCACTGACTAGCCTCACTCACTCACTGACTCACTCGACTCGCTCACTCACTCACTGACTCACTCACTCACTGAGTCACTCACTCACTCACTCACTCACTGACTCACTCACTCACTGACTCACTCACTCACTGACTCACTGACTCGACTCACTCGCTGACTCACTGACTCGCTGACTCACTGACTGACTCACTCACTGACTCACTGACTCACTCACTGACTGACTGACTCACTGACTCACTCACTGACTGACTCGCTGACTCACTCACTGACTCACTCACTCACTGACTCACTCACTGACTCACTCACTCACTGACTCACTCACTGACTCACTCACTGAACTGACTCGCTGACTCACTCACTGACTCACTCACTCACTGACTCACTCACTGACTCACTCACTCACTGACTCACTCACTGACTCACTCACTCACTGACTCACTCACTCACTGACTCACTCACTCACTGACTCACTGACTGACTGACTCGCTCACTCACTGACTCGCTGACTCACTGCACTCACTCACTCACTGACTCGCTCACTCACTGACTCGCTGACTCACTGACTGACTCACTCACTCACTGACTCGCTGACTCACTCACTGACTGACTCCGCTCACTCACTGACTCACTCACTGAACTGACTCGCTGACTCACTCCTGCTGAGAGACGCTTCTGCACCCGCGTTTCCCACATGACTCAGTCGGGAGCAACATCTGATCTGGCCAGAGACTTTCATAATTGCTCTTTTATATGGTTATGTGAATTTTTCCGGTCAAAAGATAAATGCATCTGGTTAATGGACTCTCATCCAGACCATTACAGCATCTCCTCTTCCTACCTGACCAATCACATTAACTCAGGTGAGAAGCTCTTATGACTCTCTCAGCCGTCTATCGCGTACAGAACCAGCACCTTAACTGCATATTAAACTCATTTAAAGCTCCACACAGACAGTGGCGCCTGAGCATTACAGAAGCGCACACGAAACTTGATGCATAAAATGATTTCAATGCAGTTAGTGTTAGTTAGAGACTCAAGACTCTGAAACACCGTGACTCGAATGCATCTATAAAGGAGAAAAGTAGGGTATATGCAAACGATGCACAATATTTTAAATAATGTCATGCAACTATTTTAGACATTCATAACTCTCAACTTATTGATTAACTATGATTACAAACTAAAAGCCTAAGCAAAACATGTAAAAAGTAATTAAAAAATGCATCTATGAAATAAAGACGAGTGGTTTGTGTTGCGAAGCGGGAATCTTGATGCATAATTGATTTCAATGAAGTTAGTGTTAGAGCCAAGCCAACAACTTCTGAAATAACCTGACGAATGCATCTAAAAGGCCATTCATGATATTTCATTTCACACATGCAAACTGGCACCAAATATTTTGCAGCAAAAATGTAAATGATGTCATGAAAAAACTATAATATACAGTATATACATAATATATAACGTAAAGCCTAAGCAAAACTTGTAAAAGTGAATATAAATGCATCTCTGTATTTTGTGTTGTGAGCGTCGGCCATCTGTAGGTTTGGGAACACAGCCTGTGTGTCTCTTAAAAGTGTGTGTGTCATGACTGGAACGGTGTGAAATGAGAGCAGAAACCCAATGCCACACACTTTTCATATTCATTTCAGACGCTTAATGTCCGAGATACAGACTCCCGAACCCGTCGCGCTCCTGATTTCTCTCCACACTGTAATTATAAACGGTTCTCTACAGAGATAGAGACGGATTGCAGGATTTAAAGGAGCCGAGATCACATCTCTCTTTAGTTCCCAAACTCTCCAGAGCAGGTCCCGAATCACCCGCTGGATTCTGATGTTTCCGGAGAGTTATCTGTGACACGGGCAGGGCTTATTCTGTGCAATTAACAATATCAGGAAATCACAAACTTACACAGCATGCAACAACCAAAACTGTGGCCGGAAGTAAAAACTCCACTTATTTTCTCCACAGGCAAACTGATCTTTACTGATAACTCATAAAGCTCCAGCGTGAGCGACGAGGCTGTTCTCCGGTGATATCTGCTTCTGCATTAGTGCAACTTGGTTTAAAAATAATCATGTTTAACAGCAACATTAGCGGTGAAAAACTACATTACCCATGATGCTGTGCAGACAATTCCACCAATCAAGATGTCGTTAGCTCCGCCCACTCCCATGAGGCACTTAAATACTTAAATATCTGAATATATATGAGCATATTTTGCAAGACACTTGAAGTATACTGTCTTTACATTTCGTGGATATTTTTAAATGAGCAGTTTTATATTTCCTCATGGTTTTTATGCTGTTTGCAATGCATCATGGGAATAGTAGTTGTTTTCCTCGTGAAAGCCGGTCATTTCATAATATCGTCTGAATTCTAGTGCTGGGCAACCACTTATCCCATCCAAAATAAAAGTTTGTGTTTACATAATATATGCGTGTCATGTGTATCATTATTTCGTATGTATAAATACACACATGCATGTAATGTATATATTTTATTAAATATATACATGCATCTGTGTATTTATAAATACAAAATAATGATCCACAGTACACACATGCACATATATAGTGTAAATACAAATACTTTTATTTTGGATGCGATGAGTGGTTGCCCAGCTCTATTTATTTGTTTATTCTCCCCATAAACTGGTCTGGATCACGGCTCATGACACTGGTTTGAAATCCTATGGGAGAAATGAATGAGGAAACAGTTCAGGATGAAACCGTGACACTAATGCACTCACAGAGGTCGACACTTAACGCTCAATATCCCAGTATAAGCAGACTAATAACTCACACACTCACCAGCAAAAACACTCAATCACAGGATACAAAAATCCTTTGTTTTGCGACTGCTGTGATTTAAAGTCACGTGACACAAAAGCTGTTCGTATGAATCCTCAGCTCACCCACACACACACACACACACACACACACACGCACACACACACACACACACACACACACACACACACAGAGCAGATTATTTACTGCTCACAGTTTTCAGTTTCTTCATTTTAAAGACTAAGAGTCAACAACCAATCACAGCTGCGACTGCATGACAACATTATAATGCATGATGAAGTATTTTAAATGATCGCACCTTGAAAATGACATTGATCTCATGAATAATTAAAACGCACAGTTATAATACTTATCTATTCATTCACTTTTCTATCTATTCATTGTTACACCCTTAGAAATGATAATGCATTAAAACACACTACAAACTGCAAATAATCTGCATTTAATGCATTTTAACTATTTATGAAGAGATTTAATGCACTATAATGTATATTATGAATGCATTTATGATGCATTAGACATAAAGGCTTTAAGTAAAGTGTTTCAGGCGGATGAAATATGAACAAACCTTCAGAATATAGATATGAATAAAACTGACTCAAAATCGCCACTTATAAAGATGTGAAATAGATAAAGTGCAATAAAATAAACTCTTAAAAGTGCACCTGGAATTACATACGCAGTGATTAATAGACGTGAGGATTTCTAAAGATAAAATAGTAAACCGTATTTTAAACTAATCGTAAATTCTACTAACTAACATTTCTTTTCTGAATGAACCTCATCCAGTGTGAACAATCTGTGCTAGTGCCCTTAACAGTGAGCAACCCTCGATGAAGCATCACACGCCGCGAGTAAACACAGATCTGGCATATATGCAACGAGAATATTTCATAAACTCAGACTTCTTATACGCTCTTGACTCCAAAATTAAGAAAATCTTTCATAAGGACGTGAAAGCATGAATTATTACACACCCGGGGATGAAGTCGCATCTCGGCCAGGGAAGAAGACAAGCCCGACTGGAATCTTCCTGCATCCAATCCTGTCTGTGTTTTGCTCTTACATAATAATCCCTGGCTGAAGACCCACAACCCTCACACACACACATACACACACACACACACACACACTCCTTCTGCTGGGTAATAACTACACAAAGCAGACGCTTTCACAGTCACCAGCAGAACACCGAGATCATCCAGATCATATAATAACCGAAGCACACTAACCAGCAGAGACGCCTATCTAGTGCACGTCAGCCAGCAGTTAATGCAGACGGCTCCTAATATAGCCTTCTGATTCCTGGAGCTAGTTCACAAGAATATATTGCAACCTTTCTACTATTCAGTGCTGAGCTTTTACAAATGTTTGTTAAATTTACTAGAAATTTTGGAGTGAAATAAATTTGCCCCCAGTGTATGTTCATAAGTGCATGTTTCCTTCAGTCAGGCATGTGATGCTTTCAAATGTTCATATCACCATAATTGCATTCAATCACGGTATTGAATCCAGACAAAACTTAACCAAACAAATGTTTCAGAAATATAGGCCTTATGTAGCCCCGCCCCTTTCAGACATATAGGCCTTATGTAGCTCCGCCCCTTTTCAGACATACAGGCCTTATGTAGCCCCGCCCCTTACAGGCATATAGGCCTTATGTAACCCCGCCCCTTACAGGCATATAGGCCTTATGTAGCCCCGCCCCTTTTCAGACATATAGGCCTCATGTAGCCCCGCCCCCTTTCAGACATATAGGCCTCATGTAGCCCCGCCCCTTTTCAGACATACAGGCCTTATGTAGCCCCGCCCCTTACAGGCATATAGGCCTTATGTAACCCCGCCCCTTACAGGCATATAGGCCTTATGTAGCCCCGCCCCTTTTCAGACATATAGGCCTTATGTAGCCCCGCCCCCTTTCAGACATATAGGCCTCATGTAGCCCCGCCCTTTTTCAGACATACAGGCCTTATGTAGCCCCGCCCCTTACAGGCATATAGGCCTCATGTAACCCCGCCCCTTACAGGCATATAGGCCTCATGTAGCCCCGCCTCTTCAGACATATAGGCCTTACGTAGCCCCACCCCCTTACAGACACATATGCCTTATGTAGCCCCGCCCCCTTTCAGACACATAGGTCTTATGTAGCCCCGCCCCCTTTCAGACATATAGGCCTTATGTAGCCCCGCCCCCTTTCAGAAATATAGGCCTTATGTAGCCCCTCCCCTTTTCAGAAATATAGGCCTTGTGTAGCCCCGCCCCCTTTCAGCCATATTAACCCTGATGTATAAAATGATATAGGCCTGATGTAGTCCCGCCCCCTTTCAGACATAGACAGAAACTCTGAGAAGGAACAGCGTATTAAGTTTTTGAAGCCGTCTTTAGCAGTATTCACACAATACATATACGCAACAAAAAATCTAATTAATTTGCAATAATAAAGTAGTTATGGTATTTTTTGGAATTACTGCATGTTCAGCATTGCAATATATCGTATAACAGTATACCAGCATATTCTTTCCATCAAAGCTCATAGAGTCAAACAGAAAAAGCCAAAGCGCATGCAGTTCTTTTTCATCCTCAGATCTGATCATCTCACATCACAAGTGCAAATAAAGCACAGTATTAGTGTGTGTTCGTCACTTCAGAAGGCAAGACGCATGTTTCATCATGCTAATGTTTCACACGCTTCACTCAAGCTGGTGTCTCTCGCATACGCAAGTCTGCTTGTGTGTGTGTGTGTGCAGTGCGGCGAGGACAGAATCAGTATTCGGGAACGTCTCACTGAAGCGTTGGAACATCTGCACTGAGAGAAACACTGAATGCACAACATCAGGAGCTGTTCGCACCGGAGGAACCTGTTCATCGCTCTACCATAGAAGTACAAACTACCCAAACACTGGGCTGTTAAATCTGATGTAGAAGCTGGGTAACACCAAAACTACCCAAACACTGGGCTGTTACGTCTGATCTAGAAGCTGGGTAACACCAAAACTACCCAAACACTGGGCTGTTACGTCTGATCTAGAAGCTGGGTAACACCAAAACTACCCAAACACTGGGCTGTTACGTCTGATCTAGAAGCTGGGTAACACCAAAACTACCCAAACACTGGGCTGTTACGTCTGATCTAGAAGCTGGGTAACACTAAAACTACCCAAACACTGGGTTGTTACGTCTGATCTAGAAGCTGGGTAACACCAAAACTACCCAAACACTGGGCTGTTACGTCTGATCTAGAAGCTGGGTAACACCAAAACTACCCAAACACTGGGGTGTTACGTCTGATCTAGAAGCTGGGTAACACTAAAACTACCCAAACACTGGGCTGTTACGTCTGATCTAGAAGCTGGGTAACACCAAAACTACCCAAACACTGGGCTGTTATGTCTGATCTAGAAGCTGGGTAACACCAAAACTACCCGAACACTGGGGTGTTACATCTGATCTAGAAGCTGGGTAACACCAAAACTACCCAAACACTGGGCTGTTACGTCTGATCTCAGAAGCTGGGTAACACCAAAACTACCCAAACACTGGGCTGTTACGTCTGATCTAGAAGCTGGGTAACACCAAAACTACCCAAACACTGGGTTGTTACGTCTGACTATCTAGAAGCTGGGTAACACCAAAACTACCCAAACACTGGGGTGTTACGTCTGATCTCAGAAGCTGGGTAACACCAAAACTACCCAAACACTGGGCTGTTACGTCTGATCTAGAAGCTGGGTAACACCAAAACTACCCAAACACTGGGCTGTTACGTCTGATCTAGAAGCTGGGTAACACCAAAACTACCCAAACACTGGGCTGTTATGTCTGATCTAGAAGCTGGGTAACACCAAAACTACCCAAACACTGGGCTGTTACGTCTGATCTAGAAGCTGGGTAACACCGAAACTACCCGAACACTGGGCTGTTACAGTCTGATCTAGAAGCTGGGTAACACCAAAACTACCCAAACACTGGGCTGTTACGTCTGATACTAGAAGCTGGGTAACACCAAAACTACCCAAACACTGGGCTGTTACAGTCTGAATCTAGAAGCTGGGTAACACCAAAACTACCCAAACACTGGGCTGTTACGTCTGATCTAGAAGCTGGGTAACACCAAAACTACCCAAACACTGGGCTGTTACGTCTGATATTAGAAGCTGGGTAACACCAAAACTACCCAAACACTGAGGTGTTACGTCTGATCTAGAAGCTGGGTAACACTAAAACTACCCAAACACTGGGGTGTTACGTCTGATCTCAGAAGCTGGGTAACACTAAAACTACCCAAACACTGGGCTGTTACGTCTGATCTAGAAGCTGGGTAAAACCAGAACTACCCGAACACTCGGGCTGTTATGTCTGATCTAGAAGCTGGGTAACACTAAAACTACCCAAACACTGAGGTGTTACGTCTGATCTAGAAGCTGGGTAACACCAAAACTACCCAAACACTGGGGTGTTACGTCTGATCTAGAAGCTGGGTAACACCAAAACTACCCAAACACTGGGCTGTTACGTCTGATCTAGAAGCTGGGTAACACCAAAACTACCCAAACACTGGGGTGTTACGTCTGATCTCAGAAGCTGGGTAACACCAAAACTACCCAAACACTGGGGTGTTACGTCTGATCTAGAAGCTGGGTAACACTAAAACTACCCAAACACTGGGGTGTTACGTCCATCTCAGAAGCTGGGTAAAACCAAAACTACCCAAACACTGGGCTGTTATGTCTGATCTAGAAGCTGGGTAACACTAAAACTACCCAAACACTGAGGTGTTACGTCTGATCTAGAAGCTGGGTAAAACCAAAACTACCCAAACACTGGGCTGTTATGTCTGATCTAGAAGCTGAGTAACACCAAATCTACCCTCGCGGTGACACCGATTTGACAGCACATAATAATAATAACAGCTAGCTATGCTTTTTTTCCCGACCAAATGTGACCAAAACTGTTATAAAAATGCAGTCATTATAAAAGGTTTCTTCAATGTATTGCTTGTTTTTTTCTGTTTATTACAGTTTCATGTTGAGACACTCCACTTCTCCCCGCAACATATAGAACAAATCTATAGCCATTTTTTAACCCGAAGTCATGGAAGGTCAGAAGCAAGTACACTAATCAATAAAGTGAGATTAAATGCATACACATGTAACGTCTCTGCACTGACATGAGGACAGGAGGCGCCGTCAGTTTAACACACACTAACTGGCGTGACTTGTTTACGCTAATCAGCAAATTATTTGATTGGAACAAAATACTGAGGAGGACTTTTACTTTCTGAACCTGGACTTCACATCTCTGCTTATTTGAGAAAGTAACTTTTTTGTAAATTGAGAAAGTAATGTGTTACTTTACTAGTTACTTGAAAAAGTAATCTGATTACATCACTCAAGTTACTTGTAACGAGCGTCCCGGAGCTCAGCTGCGATACTCACTTGCTGTAGCAGTCTCGGGCCTCTCTAGCGGACGCCATCTCCCAGCCATTGGGCCCCTGAAGCCCCTGAGCGGCCCAGCTGCCGGGGCCCGACGCACAGCTCTGAGGCTTTGGTCCTGGGGCTGCAAAAACACAAGAGGAACGTGAGTGTGAGTGTCTTCATATACTGCTATTATTGGTGAATATGAGATCTATCACAGCGTGTGTGTGGAGATCTGAGCCGTCACAGTGGGAGGATCTTCTCCTCAATAACAGCCTGGACTTCACAGTGCCAGTGATTTAATTATGTTTATTATGTAATGCAATCATGCAAGCCTGAGATCGTCACGCTTCAGTTCGCGTCTCTAAACGCCGTGAAATCTTCCCTTAAGCCCAACATTCCCTGGAAAGCCCGAGATCCGCGGCGTTTGATCAGAGTCGTGTTTGTGCACCAGATTACTGGACGTGTGTGTGTGACTCACTGTGTTATTGTCAAGCTCCAGGGCTTCACGTACAATAAAAGTGCAGCACAGATACAGTTACAGAATCTGAACACCCACCAAACCAGCCGGAGATCCAGAGGAGCATATCCTCACAATAACAGCAGCGAGTCTTAGCCTTTCAAATATCATCGTTCAGATTAGGGCTGAAGTATATTACATATTCACACACACACACTAACCCGACCCTAAACCTGCCCATCACACACACACACACAAAAAGGAAGAAGCCAAATCCTAGTTTGTAAGAATGGATAGTGTATAATGATATCAGTCACAGGAATATGATCTCACACGAGTCAGTCTGTCAGAGATGAAGAGTAACTCAGTTACAGTAATAACATCCCGAGCCTTAAAATACACACACACACACACATGCACTCACACACACACACACACTTTTGTACTGTTTCTGAGAGTCTCTTGTGCTCACAAAGGCTGTGTTTATCCACTCATAAATACAGTAAACCGGTAAATAGTGAATCAGCAGTGTGTTTGCATGATATAAACATCAATTACAGAAAATAGATTCAAGATTAAAAGGTGCATTTACATTGAAAAAAATGTGAAAAAAAAAATTCCCAGAAAAGAAGTAAGAATATGCGTGGAACTTAGAATTCCAAATTAAATCAGATGAAATTGCGAGAAGTAAACTTGGAATTCAGAGCCAAAAAAAGTAAAAATTGTGAGACGTAAATATAAAATTATGCAAAAACATCGGGAGAAGTAAACGTGTAATTCCCAAGAACAACAGCCAGAATTGTAAGTAGTAAACTTAAGTTAAAATGTCTTTACTGTAATCTATATTCCAAAAAAAAAAGTCAAAATTGGAAGATGTAACTTTAGTATTCCAGTCAAGTATATCTCTACTGTCATGACTCGTATCTGTCCTGTTGGATGAGATGATGATCACACACACACACATCTACACTTCCCCACAAGATGAGCTCAAACTATGAGGATAGAATTCCAGGAAAATAGAATTATGAGAAGTGAACTTCAAAACAAGAGAGTCACATATAAACTCAGCGGACACACACATCCCGTGGACACCGTCACACACATCACTGGCCTCGCTGCAGACGGTGTTTAATACTCACAGGAGGAGGTGTGTAAGGCACACACACTCGAATATTACAACACTGACGACGTCTCATGCTGGAGAACACTAAACACATCTTCAGTAAACGGGATATTTGACTCACAGTGTGAAGCGGCGAGTGTTCAGCACAGCTCTCCTCCCATCGTCCTCGACTGGGACTATCTCCACCGCAGGGGATTCTGGGAGAAACCCAACCGGCCCGAGAAACACAAGCCTCGTGGAGCATTAATAAATCATGTGCTGCACACTAGTGAGGGAGTGTCATCAAGTGCACTAAGAGTCAGTGTTCAACGGCCCTGGATTATTCATGTTTAAAGCTCTTCCAGTGCACCGTATATGTGTGTGTGTGTGTGTGTGTGTGTGTGTGTGTGTGTGTGTGTGTGTGTGCGGCTCAAGGGTTGGGTCAGCAAGACTTTTATTTTGATACTTTTATGTTACTCTTTGTTACCAAAGAGTCTGGAGAATATTTGACTGTTTTACTGTATTCAAGTCATCATTCTCTCATGTGGGAAATAATTACAAGAAAAGATCATTTAATTGACCTAATCCAAAAGAGGATATATGAAAGTGTTGTTATTGTAATCTAAAACTATGAAATTGATTTTTGGTGATGGAAATAAGACTGAAATAAAATAAAATAAACATGAAATGAAATGAAAAAATAAACTTCAATGAATATGTTTCTGAAATTGCTGTAGAAATGTTGCCTTGGTCATTTTTTATTTATTTATTTTATTTACAAGTTTAAGTTTAAAATTACGAAAAAATAAAATGAACAAAGCTAAAATATTAAATTACTAAAATGCATTAATAAATGTACAAATATGAATAAATACTATAATAAACTTAAATGAATTAGTTTGTGATTATGCAGTAGAAATGCTGCCTAAGCAAGTTTATTGTATTACTTTATTTATAAGTTTAGGTTCTAAAATGACTAAAAATTAAACTAAAATAAATATAAAATTACAGCTAAAATACTAAAAAGCACCTAATGAAATGATTATTTTACATTGATATTATATGTTATTAAATGCAAAAATCTATTAATAAATTCTATAATAGTAAATCATACTAAAATGACACTGGTATGAATATATATATACATATATATTGATCTAATAGTCACTATATTTCATTTCTGTCCATCTCTATCTCCTGACTAGCGGATGATCCTGTGAATCCTACGTTTCTTCAAAGCTTAACGTGTCATAATGACAGAAGGAAAGTAATTAATTTTCTAAGCACTGAAATGATTGACATGCAAATGAAGCTGTTAAACTGGGATCCGTTGCCATGGTAGCAGAGTGAGACTGTGAGAGGGCGAATGACAATCAAACTAATATCTCCAGCTAATTAGTATGCGGACAGTGAGTGTGAATCCCAGGAAAACTGGAGGAAGCTTTAAAACTACTGATGAAACTTCAGAAACATGATCCAGTAGATTAATGATCAAACTTCAGAAACCACTTACTTGTAAGTTAACGATAACCCATAAAGCTCAGTGGTTACTTAAGTTTGATCATTAATCTGCTGTCATCTTTATGACAGGTTGTGTTGTCTTAGTAATGTCAAGTTATCGTAACTAAGACATCTCAAACAACATCATATTTGCATTCAAAATGCCATAATCTGAGCAATTGACACTTAATGACATTTATCATAAACATGCATGAAACCTCATTCATATTCATGACATTTGTCCCTGATTATGTTTCATGTAGGTCTTGTGCACACACTCTTTCAAGTGTTACCAACACTTTCATTAAATACGACTAAAAACACAAGCACTCATTGGCATAGCCAAATCTAGAACTTCACTACACAAAATAATACATAAAAACTGATTCTCTGAATCATTTTGAATTTCAATGATTTGATTCATTTAGTCAAATGATTCATTTAAATGATTCAATGAATCACTTAAATGAATCGAGTCACTGAAATGAATCAAACACATCAAAATGTTAATATTAATTATATATTACATAACATAATATTATGTGTTTCAGGCACTGTCCATCATGTAATGATGAATCTCCCCTTACACTGAAGACATTATTACATCCAGCTGTAAAAGGCCTGACAATAACAGCATTATCCAGCCAGATAAATGTTTAGTATTCTTGTCTCGCTGTAATTACTTAATGTTTTTTGTTTGTCCAGTGAAGGACACATTCCAGCACAGCCGATCGCTCATGCATGAGATGATCAGTAATTCAGTCTGAGAGAAGCTCATCGTGTTCCCTCAGTCGCGTTTCCATTCCACTGACACTCTAGATCTGAACACACACACACACACACGTCAGCTGACTCTAGTATCTGAACACACACACACACGTCAGCTGACTCTAGATCTGAACACACACACACACACACGTCAGCTGACTCTAGTATCTGAACACACACACACACACACACGTCAGCTGACTCTAGATCTGAACACACACACACACACACACGTCAGCTGACTCTAGATCTGAACACACACACACACGTCAGCTGACTCTAGATCTGAACACACACACACACACACGTCAGCTGACTCTAGATCTGACACACACACACACACACGTCAGCTAACTCTAGATCTGAACACACACACAGCACGCCAGCTGACTCTAGATCTGAACACACAACACACACACACGTCAGCTGACTCTAGATCTGAACACACACACACACACACGTCAGCTGACTCTAGATCTGAACACACACACACACACACACGTCAGCTGACTCTAGATCTGAACACACACACACACACACACGTCAGCTGACTCTAGATCTGAACACACACCCTTCCATGGTGCTGCCAGTCTGTGAGGGAAACTAAATGCTATTGGCATATTTGAAAGGGGAGGAGCCATTCAATATGTCCCGCCCTAGGTTCCTGTTTCAGTTTAACTTGAAGAAATTATGACAGAAAAATATTACTGTTAGTTACTACCTTTCAGAGAATAATAATAATAATAATAATATTATGTATTAAATATTAAAGAGGCTACATGCGTTTTCTGAAAATTTAAACTCTGAACTGACACCATGTGGCCCAAAAACAGAACCTGTCTTTCCCTTTCTGCTCGCCGCTGCGCACTCGGACGTGCACAGTGCACACGTCATCCGCTACATGGAGGTCAGCATTATGTTTACAGAGGTAAGAACAGTCAAATACATATATTGTTTGAGATAAGTGTTCTGCTTGCGACTCGAGTGTAGGCTACTTGCTGACTAGCGGTGTTAGCAGAGTGATCGGAAACGTATAACATGAACCGCGCTTGACGTCACATCCGCAGACAACGCGGGAAAATTCGGACCCGAAAGAAAATATTAAAAATAGGATACAGGCGAATAGATGCACCCACTGTGCACGGACAAGGTGTCAGTATGCTCATCAGGAGATGTTTGATTCATAAATGGTAAAATAAAACGGATTTTGTTAAGTTTATTTTGGGGGGAAAGTTCCATATAGCCTCTTTAAGGAATAATTACAAATCATTAAAACATTTTTAATTTAAATTAAAAGTAAACCACTAATTAATTATTTTTTTTAATTTAAATAAACCATTAAAACAGAATAAAGAGAAAACATGAAATACGTAAAAAGAGCATCGGAACAGATTTCACAGGGTCGTACTCATCTTATTTTGACAGTCATCAGTGCACCGGTGAAATCACTCAGTCAGTATTTTTTCTTTTTCAAATGCGGCACAAAAGAAAACTATAGTCTATTTAAAATCTGTCTCTCAAACAGGCACTTTCAGAACAGAAGGCTTTATTTGATTTAATAACAGCAATTTAGCTGTCGAATCCCGTGACCCAATAATAGTAAAATCCCGCACTTTTCTTTCCTTCTAAATGATAATGGTTTACAGTGACTCTTTCAGCAAAACCAATGCAAAGCAGAGCCAGAACAAAGCCCTGAACAAGCCAGCATGCAGTCGAGATGATGTAACCGGCGCACAGATGGAGGAAGCGTAACACCACAGATCTCAGAGGAAGACTGAGACTGAGACATGAGGCCGGTCAGATAAACACCAGAGCGGAGGATTGGCTGGGGAATCGAGGTCCGTCTTGCTCCTGTAAATGAGCTGTTGTCAGGTAATATCAGACGCTTCACACTCGAGTCTAGAGACGTGTGTGCTTTACTGTAGTGCTAATGATACCAAACCGTCAGGGACGATGAACTTCAGCTTTAGCTCATGAATGCTTTACCTGCCGGTGAACATCATCTCTAAGCCCCGCCCTCAAACACTAGTGTATCTGAGACTGGAAGAGTTCGCTTCCTGCTGTTCGTGTCGAGAAGACGCTGGTTTCTGATTTCATTGACCAATCACAGCAGACAGGGTCATCTGACCAATCACAGCAGACTGGGTCATCTGACCAATCATAGCAGACTGGGTCATCTGACCAATCACAGCAGACTGGGTCATCTGACCAATCACAGCAGACTGGGTCATCTGACCAATCACAGCAGACTGGGTCATCTGACCAATCACAGCAGACTGGGTCATCTGACCAATCACAGCAGACTGGGTCATCTGACCAATCACAGCAGACTGGGTCATCTGACCAATCACAGCAGACTGGGTCATCTGACCAATCACAGCAGACTGGGTCATCTGACCAATCACAGCAGACTGGGTCATCTGACCAATCACAGCAGACTGGGTCATCTGACCAATCACAGCAGACTGGGTCATCTGACCAATCACAGCAGACTGGGTCATCTGACCAATCACAGCAGACTGGGTCATCTGACCAATCACAGCAGACTGGGTCATCTGACCAATCACAGCAGACTGGGTCATCTGACCAATCACAGCAGACTGGGTCATCTGACCAATCACAGCAGACTGGGTCATCTGACCAATCACAGCAGACTGGGTCATCTGACCAATCACAGCAGACTGGGTCATCTGACCAATCACAGCAGACTGGGTCATCTGACCAATCACAGCAGACTGGGTCATCTGACCAATCACAGCAGACTGGGTCATCTGACCAATCACAGCAGACTGGGTCATCTGACCAATCACAGCACACTGGGTCATCTGACCAATCACAGCAGACTGGGTCATCTGACCAATCACAGCAGACTGGGTGTTTTTTTACCTTGGATGCATATGTAAAATAGCACAATAGTGCACTTTAAATAAACACTGTAATCCTGCACTGTTGAACACAGTGATAAAACAGGCTTCTCCAGTAAATGTGTCTTGATGTAAGAATGTGTGTGCTGTAACAGTGTGAAATCTTTATCTCTATCAGTAATGGAGGCTCTTCACACAGATCCTGACAGGCCGTCATTAAAGCGCTCAGACACACGGAATCCGCCCCGTTATTCCCGAATCCCGAGCATCATCCGAGCAGCTGGGAAACACCACTGCTAATGACAGCGTAATAACACACACACAGCTGCTAATGAGCGCTTCACACACAAATATTACACCGGAACTGAAGCCTGAAGCATGAGCTGCTCATTACAATACAAACAGGAAATACAAATGCTTCCCATTACTTCTGAAATCACCATAATTACACTTTGCTGTCATTTACTCATCCTCATCTCTCAAACCGGTGTGATTTTTGTTCGTTCATCAGCAGGACAAAGACAAAAAAGAAGACATTTTGAAAAATAATTTTTGGGGGGATTTTTGTTTTCATAAAATGCTAATTTGGTTTTTGCCAAAACACCAAATCCAAAATGTAACTTTTAAATTTACCAAAAAACGAATATAAAGTAACTTTACAGACACAACTTTTGATTTTAATAATGTATTAGTAAATGCTAAAATGAACATTAATATTAATAAATGCCTTCATTGTTCATTCATATGAATTAATGAAACCTGAAAACTGGAGTAATGATGCTGGAAATTCAGCTTTGATCACAGAAATATATGATCCTTTACTATATATTAATAGAATAGAAAACAGCATTTTTAAAGTGTAATAATAAAAATGTACTGTATTTTTGTTAAAAAAATCCAGCTTTTGTGCCACTCTTTCAGAAACGTTAACAAATATTACTGACCCAAAGCTTTTGAAATGTAGACATATGTCGAAGTGTAATTCATAAACTTGAAAAGCTTTAGCCAAGAAAGTGTGTCTATTTTAAACACTTGTAATGTTGTGGTAAGAAATATTTCAAATCTGAGCGCTTCCACCAGGAGTTTGAGCTCATGAATATTCTGCACGTGCATCAGTCTCTGTCTGGCACACTCTGTACCTTCTGAGTTAACAATGACCGTGTTTAAAGAGCAGTCGCATGGAAAATCCACACACAGCAGAAACGCATGCATGCATTTCTGCCTGACCAGCAGGACAAACTGACCGGCAGTCAAAACAATAGCTTTCTTACACTTCAGCACACATCAAAGAATCTCTTGAAACCAGTCAAGAATGTGTTCAGGTCACCAAAATCAACCGAAAAAATGCACAGTTATAATTCACATTAATGTATGAATTGCATTACATATTCTCGTGCGCATTTCTCCCCTAATTCTCATGCATTTGGGGATTTTCCTATCAGTTATTTTGCAAGAATGTGGTTCTTTGAGGTTCATGCAGAATATTTGTGCAGCGCTGTTTTGTTACAGCAGATAAAGCACGTAAAAACAAAAGGTGATGCAATTGCTAATTTTCATTTGCACAAATCTCACAGAGAAAAAAAAGCATTTGCATTGATGAAACTGATAAATGCGATTATAATTGTGGTCATGATTGTCATTGTTGGGGCCAGAGGAAAATAAAGCCGTTTGAAAGGCATCTGGGCATTAATATCTGAGATCATCAGTGCCATCATCAGACCTTCACTGAAACTACAGCAACACCATCACTGAAACTACAGCAACACCTTCACTGAAACTACAACAACACCTTCACTGAAACTACAACAACACCTTCACTGAAACTACAACAACACCTTCACTGAAACTACAGCAACACCATCACTGAAACTACAGCAACACCATCACTGAAACTACAGCAATACCTTCACTGAAACTACAGCAACACCTTCACTGAAACTACAGCAACACCTTCACTGAAACTACAGCAACACCATCACTGAAACTACAGCAACACCTTCACTGAAACTACAGCAACACCATCACTGAAACTACAGCAATACCTTCACTGAAACTACAGCAACACCTTCACTGAAACTACAGCAACACCTTCACTGAAACTACAGCAACACCTTCACTGAAACTACAACAACGCCTTCACTGAAACTACAGCAACGCCATCACTGAAACTACAGCAACACCATCACTGAAACTACAGCAAAGCCATCACTGAAACTACAGCAACACCTTCACTGAAACTACAGCAACGCCATCACTGAAACTACAGCAACACCTTCACTGAAACTACAGCAACACCTTCACTGAAACTACAGCAACACCTTCACTGAAACTACAACAACACCTTCACTGAAACTACAGCAACACCATCACTGAAACTACAGCAACACCATCACTGAAACTACAGCAACACCATCACTGAAACTACAGCAATACCTTCACTGAAACTACAGCAACACCTTCACTGAAACTACAGCAACACCATCACTGAAACTACAGCAACACCTTCACTGAAACTACAGCAACGCCATCACTGAAACTACAGCAACGCCATCACTGAAACTACAGCAACACCTTCACTGAAACTACAGCAACACCTTCACTGAAACTACAGCAACACCTTCACTGAAACTACAACAACACCTTCACTGAAACTACAGCAACACCTTCACTGAAACTACAGCAACACCATCACTGAAACTACAGCAACACCTTCACTGAAACTACAGCAACACCTTCACTGAAACTACAGCAACGCCATCACTGAAACTACAGCAACACATTCACTGAAAAACTACAGCAACACCTTCACTGAAACTACAGCAACACCTTCACTGAAACTACAGCAACACCATCACTGAAACTACAGCAACACCTTCACTGAAACTACAGCAACACCTTCACTGAAACTACAGCAACACCTTCACTGAAACTACAGCAACACCTTCACTGAAACTACAGCAACACCATCACTGAAACTACAGCAACACCTTCACTGAAACTACAGCAACACCATCACTGAAACTACAGCAACACCTTCACTGAAACTACAGCAACACCTTCACTGAAACTACAGCAACACCATCACTGAAACTACAGCAACGCCATCACTGAAACTACAGCAACACCTTCACTGAAACTACAGCAACACCTTCACTGAAACTACAGCAACACCTTCACTGAAACTACAGCAACACCTTCACTGAAACTACAGCAACACCTTCACTGAAACTACAGCAACGCCATCACTGAAACTACAGCAACACCTTCACTGAAACTACAGCAACACCTTCACTGAAACTACAGCAACACCATCACTGAAACTACAGCAACGCCATCACTGAAACTACAGCAACACCTTCACTGAAACTACAGCAACACCTTCACTGAAACTACAGCAACACCATCACTGAAACTACAGCAACACCTTCACTGAAACTACAGCAACACCTTCACTGAAACTACAGCAACACCATCACTGAAACTACAGCAACACCATCACTGAAACTACAGCAACACCATCACTGAAACTACAGCAACACCTTCACTGAAACTACAGCAACACCTTCACTGAAACTACAGCAACACCTTCACTGAAACTACAGCAACACCTTCACTGAAACTACAGCAACGCCATCACTGAAACTACAGCAACACCTTCACTGAAACTACAGCAACACCTTCACTGAAACTACAGCAACACCTTCACTGAAACTACAGCAACGCCATCACTGAAACTACAAATTATAGTTACTTGAATTAATTGTTAAAAAATAACTGCTTTTCATGAAAATATGATCTGTGAAATCATAGCACATAACAGATAGACTTGAGTGTTATATCGTCGAATAAATGATATGTCTGAAAAAGCGCAGTGTAAACTGACTTCACGTCTTCATACATGTGCCGATCACGGAGGGACGTTGACGCTGTTTCGTGACAGCTGTAGGACTGTCTAGAGTTCAGAATCAGATGTTTAGGGGTTTAGGAGTAAATAAACTGATATCCTTCATAATCCTCAGTGCATTTTTCACATCCATCTTTATTTCTCGTTCAAGGCCGTTTCTCCTCATGGAAACAGGATTCATACGCACTTTAATTATTTCAGGCATCATCTTTCCAGCGAGTTCTCTCCAGCAGCGAAGAGATGCATGAATTAAAGATGATGCTTTCATAACTCTCCAAAGTGCTTCTTTTCATACACTGTCTTATAAATAAGATGAAGCGCTCTTTAACCTTCAGCCCATCTTTTCAAAGTCCAGATATTCTCTCAATGCACCCATCTCTGCTGGATGAAGCTGTACACTGCATTTCCAATCAAGCTTTTGTCCTTTGGTGACATTTGATCAACTTAATTAATTTAGTTTTCTCTCAAGTCCAATATTTCTCTTCACGCAAGAGCTATTGTTTTCAGGAGATTAAGAATGCCGCAGATTACGGTTTATAAAGAACGAAGTTAGAACAACATGATCACTTCAAAAAGATCACATGACAACTAACATCAAAAGACAGTTGTGTCATTATTCAACCATAACATGTTCCAGACGTTCAGTGATTCAGATTCAGAACGAACACGTGCACTAATTCACAGAGACCACATGTTTTCCTCAGTCATACGTGACAGCTCTATTCCAAGCGGGAAAATAAGGCCTCACAATTCATCAAAATACAACCAAGCGAGTTGCAAAATAAATTCATATTGATTTTTTCATAATAATTATTTGTATTATGTACACATTTTTTAAATGTAAAATAAAATAATAATAAAATTCATAATATTATTGTTGTTATTAATAATCAAAAATAATCTTGCTATTTATAATAATAATATTTTACTTTTCAAGTACATTTTTGTATTATTTTTATTATTAATATTAATAATATAAAACAATGTTTATAATAAAACAACTAGGAACAGTACTGGAAACTCTTGGAAAAGCTCTTGGAAAAGCACTGGGAAAACTGTGAATAGCACTGGGAACAGCACTGGAAAAAAACACTGGGAACAGCACTGGGAACAGAACTGGGAAAAACACAGTGAAGTGAACACTGAACAGCACTAGGAACACTTGAAAAAACACTAGGAAAAGTGTGAATAACACTGGGAACAGCACTGGAAAAACACTGGGAACAGCACTGGGAACAGAACTGGGAACTCTTGGAACAGCAAACTGGGGAGAAACACTGGGAACAGCACTGGGAACAGCACTGGGAACAGAACTGGGGAAAAACACAGTGAAGTGAACACTGAACAGCACTAGGAACACTTGAAAAAACACTAGGAAAAGTGTGAATAACACTGGGAACAGCGCTGGAAAAACACTGGGAACAGCACTGGGAACAGAACTGGGAACAGAACTGGAACTCTTGGAACAGCACTGGGAAAACTGTGAATGTCACTGGGAAGTGGGAACAGCACTGGGTACACTAGGAACAGCATTGGGAACAACACTGGGAACACAGGGGACAACCACTGGGAACAGCACTGGGAACTCTCTGAAAAAACACTGGGAAAACTGTGAATAGCACTGGGAACAGCACTGGGAAAAGCACTGGGTACACTAGGAACAGCATTGGGAACAACACTGGGGACAACCACTGGGGAACAGCACTGGGAACTCTTGAAAAAACACTGGGAAAACTGTGAATAGCACTGGGAACAGCACTGGGAAAAGCACTGGGTACACTAGGAACAGCATTGGGAACAACACTGGGGACAACCACTGGGAACAGCACTGGGAACTCTTTGAAAAAACACTGGGAAAACTGTGAGTAGCACTGGGAACAGCATTGGGAACAACACTGTGTGAACAGCACTGGGAAAAAGCGCTGGGAAAAGCACTGGGAAGAGCACTGGGGACAGCACTGGGAAAAGCACTGGGAACACTAGGAACAGCATTGGGAACAACACTAGGGACTCTGAGGAGACAGCACTGGGAACTCTTGAAAAACACTAG
This sequence comes from Hybognathus amarus, assembly GCA_030378365.1. Taxonomy (NCBI): domain Eukaryota; kingdom Metazoa; phylum Chordata; class Actinopteri; order Cypriniformes; family Leuciscidae; genus Hybognathus; species Hybognathus amarus. The sequence goes on from JAQIUQ010007160.1 coordinate 184,272, forward strand.
GAAAACTGTGAATAGCACTGGGAACAGCATTGGGAACAACACTGTGAACAGCACTGGGAAAAAGCACTGGGAAAAGCACTGGGGACAGCACTGGGAACACTTAGGAACAGCATTGGGAACAACACTAGGAACACTGAGAACAGCACTGGGAACTCTTGAAAAGACAATAGGAAAACTGTGAATAGCACTGGGAACAGCACTGGGAACAGCACTGGGAACAGTCCTGCAGGCCTCGAATCCTCCCGTCCACACAGAACAAGCCCATCCTTTCAGTACATAAAGCTGCCCAGATGAAATAAAGAGCTGCTCTATGAGATGTTTAATCTGGATGATTATTGAGACAGGAGAAGAAACGCTGGTATCAGGCGACGGTGCCACTGGGATCCAGAGGCCTAATCCTTTAGGAGGATTAGCTGGGATAAAATCAAGAAAAATCAAACAAGCCAAATAGGTTGGAGAGTTTAGAGTCGCAGAGGATGAAATGAGCTTAACGTCCGGCTTATATATGAGGGACACAAACTAAATCACAAGCGCCATTCTCCACTGATCAACATATGAGCTCGATAATATGTGCAGAATAGGCTGTTATTATGATCAGAAATAATACAACAGGCCAAAAGATGTCGATACGTAAATCAATGCTAATATATACAATATGAATTACATGCATGCATATGCACACATGTGTGTGTAATATATAGATATAGTTGCAAGATGTCTTAAATGTCTGAGTAAAATGAAGTGATCTAGTAGCAGTACATCAGTATATCAGTACCATATGTCCAGTTTGACATCATTTGTGATATAAGTGCTATTATTTATATCACTTTATTATTGATTGCATTTTGCACAATAGGCATGTGTGTGTCATCAGTATAGTTTGATACCAAATCTACCTAGACGTTTTAAATAATGCACAAATTTATGTATTTCTGCATAAAAGCTACTAACTATAACTCTCTAAATGCAGGATTTTAAATGGAGTATGTGTGTGTGTAAATATAGGCAATAATATTGCACTGTTTCCAAAGGGTCGTGATTCAGGGCACTTCGAGTGTAAGTGATATTTGAAGGCATCGGGACTGAATGAATGAGAAGATGCGACAGATGCGTTATCATCATCAGTTCCCGTGACATCATCATCATCATCATCATCATCATCAGCAGCAGCTTCTGCATATTCATCATCATCATCCAGTCAAACACGCGATTAAAACACAGGCAAAGCCCTGATATCATAATAACAGTGTCCAGACCGCCGCAGACTCACCTCCTCACGAAACTGAACACGTCCATCATGACATGGATCCGAACTACTCCGATTTCATCCTCAAGCGTCTCGGTGGAAAGGGTTTAGAAAAGAGCGATTGATAACAGGTCCTGTGGGCTTTCATCTTCCTCTGCTCCTGCATGACTGAAACACGATCCGCTTTTCCCTCAGATTACATCCTTCACATCTCCCGATGCTCGCGGGCAACTTTAGTTAATTCCCCATCGCGGCGGAAGCAGCGCGAGACGCGGACGCGCGAGAGAAAGCGAGAGTGATAAAGCGAGGGATCGCATGGAAAAGAGTGTAAAACACAGCAGTTCTTGAGCACGAGAACCCCAGCTGATGGACCTCCATCTAATCTCAGATGTCCACGGCCAATGAATGCACGCTCGTGCGCGTGCGGACGTCGCGTCATCACTAGCGCGAGCCTGGGGTGAACCGAGAAGCGCGGTGGCCGTTCCGCCAAGAAGAGGAGGAGGATAAACGGAGATGAAGAGAGAGAGAGAGAGAGAGAGAGAGAGAGAGAGAGAGAGAGATGGGGATGATGAACGGGAGACGCACACCTGTGACTGTCTATGAGCGCGCGTTCTGTTTGAGCGTGTCAAGGGTTTTTGGTTTTATAATGAACACGGAACATGCGGGGATACAGAGAAAAGGAAAAAGCTATAAAAAATAAAATGTACATGAAACTCTGTTCTATAATAATCGAGCGCGTCAAGGTTCGAGCGTTAAAGGATACAGTGCTTAACCAATGGTGTGGGGTTGGGGGCGGGGCTATCTGTGAGTGTGACCAATAGTAAGCGAGGGGAGTGTTCGTGGGAAACCTTTTTGAAAACAATGCGCGTTCTCACATGTAAAAGCGTTCATAGAGTTTATCTCATAATTACAACATGTAAACTCGGAGCTCTGACCTGAGTCATCAAAACACACAGAACATCATGTTGTCATGTTCCTGCACTTATTCTATATATAGTATTTCCTTTAAAAAAATACAGTATATGCACATTTACAACACTGCACTTTCTGTTAGAGCCTATTACCATGGCATCAGATAACAGTAATAAACAGTTAATGCTTTGTGGAAACACTACTGGATTGTTTTTGTTTTTTTGTTGCTATTTGAGCAAAATGAAACACACAATTAGTTTCCCATTCACTTGTGTGTCTCATATTGCAGTACAATTCCAATTTATTCATAAAGCACATTATAATACAACAATGTACACCAAATAGAACTACGCCAACAATAAAATATAGCAAACACAAATGAATTTGCCATTCTGTAAAGCACAGTAATAGTTTGTCTCGTCTCACACTTGATTTATTCTGTAAATGAGTCTGTTTTGGGCTGAATTTGCTAAAGTGTTTTTTCTTGCACAACAGTATCTATGTTCACAATTATTCAACAAACCATTAAACCCACTGCAGACATTAGAAAGAGACTGAAGCAGGAACAGCTCTCCTCTCTCAACTGATTATTCATCTAGAGTCAGTGTGTGAGACGAGAGTCATCCAGAGGAAGCCTTGTGTAAGTGTGTGTGTCACACAGCAACAGTTGAAGATCACAGTGTGTCTTTGGCTCATTATTCAGAGTGTGTGACGAGGGAATCGCTTCACTTCCACTTGCAGAATCGCATGCGGAACAGATTTTATTCATATTTTAAATATGAGGGAAGAACAAAATACTAAACCTGGGTATGGTATATGACAGAAATGCAAACTACAGCTATAAACATAATTAACCATGCAATATGTTGACTACATAATCAGTTATTAATATTAGTTTGGTTCTCTCTTATTTTTGCATGTGTTTCTTTGCCTGGACAAAAATAATGTTGCATATTTATTAGTTATCACTAATAAAACAATCGAACTCGCACAACTACACAATATGACTAGAAAATCTGTAATAATATTTGAATAACGGGTGAAGATGTGATGTCAGTGTCGGACACTTTCTGACCGTACAGTCCTCGGCTCTAAACACTTCACATGGACACACACACACACACACACACACATGTAGCCTACTGTACACACACACACGACTACTTTCTGCTGCTTCATGATTGACTGAGAATTTCTCATTAATGAAAATGCTTAAGTAAATACATTCAGTCATAATATATTTATAATAACAGTCTTTGAAGGATAAATAAACTAAATAAAAACTAAGTCACATGTCACTCACTCAGGAGTTTATATATTCCAGATACAGGTCAAACTGGTACATTTATTACAGTAATTCAACTTTTATATTATATAGACTCATTATGGGGAAAGTGAGATATTTCAAGCCTTTATTTGTTATAATTTTGATGATTATGACTTACAGATATGAAAACCTTTGCACAATATTCTAGTTTTGAATTTGGGTTTCATATAATTATAACAAATAAAGGCTTGAAATATCTCACTTTGCATGTAATGAGTCTATATAATATATTAGTTTCATCTTTTAAGTTGAGTTACTGAAATAAATGAAGTTTTGCAGGATATTTCTGAGTTTCGCCGTTGTGTTCCAGCTCTACCGATGAATCCGACAGCAATAACGTGCCGTCACACACACACTCTCTGCATGTGCAAACATGCTTTTATGTGTATGGAATAATGCATGAGAAGCATAACATGAAATGCTGCATGTGTTCATGATGGGAGAACACACACACACACACACACACACACACACACACACACACAAGATGAGTGAGCTGATAAAACCTGTCAGCAGGCTAAGGTCATATCTCACTCTAAATAATAAACTTCTTGCCTATTTTAAGGACCATTAAGCAGCAAACTGGCCATAGATTATAGATTACAGAATGGAAAAATAAGACAATAAAAAACATGTCGATGTCAAAAATGTTTTAAAAATGTTCATTTTCAAGCTGTGTTCAAAAGTCACATCTTCATCCTTTATTCAAATATTACTATTAATTTTGTCATATTGTGTAGTTGTGCTCTCGAGTCGCTTGTTTTATTAGTGATTATAACTAGGGCTGTCAACGATTTATCGCATCCAAAATAAAAGTTTGTGATTACATAATATATGTGGGTGCACTGTGTATAATTATTAATTATTTTGTATATACATGCATCTATATTTAAGAAAAAATATTATTTATATGTAAAATATGTATATATAATAAAAATTATATGTAAATCTATATACATGAAAATATTTCTTAAATATAAACAAGCATGTGTGTATTTGTAAAATCATGATTAATCAGGATTAATTGTTTGACAGCCCTAATAATAACTCAATGAATCATGAAAAATTGTGCAACATCAATTTTGTCCAGGCAAAAACAGAACAATCCTCCATATATCAATAACTGATTATCTTTTTCCTGCAGCTTATTGTTTTCTGTGCATTTTGTTGAATAGTAAAAATAAAATACAAATTGGCAAATAATTTCATCAAAATTCAAATATTTTGTGTTTTGTTCCTCCTTTATATTAAAAAATATATGTATTTTCCTCCCATTTGAATGGTTTAAATCAAACTTGTGTGTCATTAAACACAAATATCTGTCTGGACGAGATTAATAAAGCGTCTGTCCGTCATCAGGAGTGTTTCTCTGGAGTCTGAGCTGAGGCGTGATGTGTTTAATGCTGAATCATGTGTGTTTATTCATCACAAACACATCATTACAGGCCTGGACGACTGAGGGAACGAGACACTATATGTAGGTCACCATAAGCCAAAGCTTTCCAGACTCCCGTCACACACACACACACACACACACACACACACACACACACACACACGGGCGTCTGGAATCTCCTGTAAAACCAAAAGCTGCTGATTTCATTCATTTAGCAACTCCTAAATCCAGGCAGATTATTTCACTCGCTGGAATTAGTGTGATGTATAAAGAAAGTTCAGTGGACATGTGGACTCAGGTTATATTCCCATCACACACACACACACACACACTATTCGTCAGTGTTTTATCATCTTGTAATAGTTATCATGTAATTAGTGCTTGTCTCCTCATTCTCTGTTTATGTTTTTGTCTGACGTCACATGGGCAAACACATTTGCATAAGCCCGCCTCCAGAGCGAGAACATCGACCAATAGCACTAGGCCAAAGATCTTTCTCATCGACTAGAAGTCCTTCATTTAAGCCGTTAGTCGACTAATCGCACGTAAATTAATAAGCCGTAAATCATAATAATGCGGTTTCGCTCGTGTCACGAATACTCTCTAAAGTTAAAATCAATGTCATATTTGCATTAAGAATATCATAACTGAGCGAACGACACTTACTGACAGTCACAAACACACACACTGTTTCTTTAGAGCCTAATCCTGATATAGTGTATATCTCACTGTGGCGAGACAGTCCAATAACATTAGAGAGATCATAGATGTACACATATAGATGCCTCATCACGGGCCGGACACACACTACTGTTCGTGAACACTCGACAGGACACACAGGAACACACACGTGTGTATTCTTGACTTCCATGAATTCATTGTTTACACCTCAAATTATTACTTCGGTTAAATGAATATCGTTTTATCTCAACGTGATTTGTATATTCTAAAACACATAATGTGATGTGCAGAAAAAAACAGATTTTTCTGCTTTGAAATGATGTGTATTATAGGGAGTGTGTGTGTGTGTGTTGATGCAGTGACGTTAGCCAATCATAGCAGTGGGCATTTACCGACACACCTTAAAGGAGCCACGCCTTAATGTGCAAAAAACTATTAACATTATAAGTGAACCATAACTAATAAAAAACATCCATGTCATGAGCACTGAGCCCTTTAGAACTGGGTAATGCATGAAGGGAGTTTATGCCTAAAACAAGAACAAATCTGACAGTGATAAATAATCTCGTTTTGCATTAATTTGAGGTTATTTCTTTTATAAGCACAAACTCAAGACTGGGTGGCTTTGCTTCTCCAGTGAATGAATCTTGATTTGAGACCGTTTGCAGTTCACCAGGTGCATTATGGGATGCTTTTAAACACCAGTGAAGTGGGACTAGCATTATGAGCACTTCATTATTCTTTTACATCTCATGCATTTCTCATGCTGAAGTTACAGTACGCTGTCTCGTCCATGAAACGCAGTAAACCAGCCGTTCATCTACTGAAGATCAATATATTACTAATACTTTATTAAAGTCGTGTTAACATGAGTTACTGCACTGTGAACTAACATGAACACACAATGAACAGCTTACATTAAAAGAGTAGTTCACTTTAAACAAATTTTGCTGATAATTTACTCACCCCGTGTCATCTAAGATGTCCATGTCTTTCTTTCTTCAGTCGAAAAGAAATTACATTTTTTAATGATTTTTTTCCGTTCGTCGAATGAACGAAATGACTCTGAAAACCATTTGTTAATTTTGATGAACAAGTTCAAACAGGAGAGTCACGAACACGCATCACAGAACAGAGCAAGGCGAGCATTTGAGCTTATAAAACTTAAACTTTATTTATTAAATGAGTGATCGTTCTGGCTTGATAAGACCCTTATTCATCGTCTGGTGTCGTTTAAAGCCCTTTGAACAGTTTGCACTGAAACTCTCATTTGGACCTTGAGCCGTTTGGACCCCATTGAAGTCCATTATATGGAGAAAATCCTGGAATGTTTTCATCAAAAACCTTCATTTCGTTCCGACTGAAGAAAGAAAGACATGGACATCTTGGATGACATGGGGGTGAGTAAATTATCAGCAAAAGTTAAAGTTTGTTTAAAGTGAACTACTCCTTTAACATTAACAAAGATTAACAAATACAGTAACAAATGTGTTGCTCATGGTTAGATCATGGTAGTTAATAGGTTAACTAATGCTAACTAATGAACGTTATTGTAAAGTGTTACCGAAAACTCGTTAGTACTAAAAAGGTTGCAAATATTTGCATAAATGTGTCATATTGAACAGGTTTTTAATGATAAGGTACGTTTACGAGCTGTTTCATAACTCCTATTAAATAAAAAAAATGAATTAAAACACAATTAATTAAAACTAAATCCATAAATTGATCCACTAAAAGGTTTTATTCCTGAAGCGCGCGACGGATACCTTTAACAAGCAAGTATGCTTCAATTATAGTTGAAGTATAAAATATAATGTTTAAACTAATTTGAATGTAGAATGTAAATATACTTTATCACTAGACAAAAAATAAATACATAACTAAATGTTGCATAATATTAGTCTATGGAGATATTTAAGACAGTTCTCTAGAATCGAGTCAAGAATTCTATAGAGTTCTATATAGAACCAGTTTAATCCGAAAACAGGAACTTGTTTAATCTGAGATTTGGAAACACAACAGTTTTGCGAGTCAACACAAGGGTTCTCTGGGAAATATATTTTTGTCCTCCCATCATCATGTCCCGTGAGTTACAGAGAATATGAGCGAAACACATCGACTTACAAATCTTCTGTTGTCAATGTCAAAACTGTGCATCCAATCAAACTCTTCGAACCGGGTTCGAAACGCGGCGGATGTCAACAAGAAGCGGTAGTGTAAATCGCACTCGTGTTCAGAAACAACAAAACTCACCAGATAAAGAAAATGAGACACAGGTGACATCAATTACTGACTCATGAGAATAAATATGGTTTATAGTGAACTCTATGGGTTTAGCGCTGTGAGTTCATGAGAGAAATCACTTTTGCAGTTCACGGTAACACTGGTAACACTTTACAGTAAGGGCTCATTTGTGAACATTAATGCCTTAACCGAAGGTTACACGTTATTTAAAGGTGTAATAATGATTATTTATTAGTTCAGGGTTAGTAAAAAGGATTGTGATATTAACGGTAAAAGTATCTGTGGTGAATAAGTGTGATAAATCTAACTGTACATTTAATTTTACAGTAAAATTTTACAGTTTTTGGAGCACTGTATAATTTACAGTACTAATTACTGTATTAATTGTGGAAAAGCTGTTTGTGATGGGTTTCGGTTGATCATGTGACTGTCATCTCCGCTGTGATTGGTGGTTATCAGTTACAATAGTACAAAACAGATATTAGTACTTTAATAGGTCGGTAAATTAACATTATATCAGATAATAAAATATGTTTTCTACTTTAAATTTAAGTTCAGTCTGTCAAACCTCAAATGTTGCTTCCGCTTTTTGTTTTGACTAAATTACTGGCAACCAGAAGCTGCCGTTTCTGTTCGTAAATTTAACCGTTTTTTTATGTAATTTTGCACAATTTATAGTAACAGTAACTATATGAAACATGTAACACGGACGCTAAAAACTAAGTGTTACCGTAACTAACAATGAGCAATCATTTTTTAACATCTTAGTTGTTTTTAACTATTATGTTAACAAATACAACTTTTGATCTCAATAATGTATGCGTAATAAATGCTAAAGTATTTTTAACTTAATGTTGACAAATGAAACCTTCTTGTAAACTGTTACCATGATATTAAAGTTGTTGTTTTGCTGCTTGATTTTTTTCTCAATGTTTGATTGAATGTAAAATCTGGATTATGAATGAAAATTACACTTATTTTTGAGCTCAGTTTAATCTAAATCGCTGAAGTCTTCTAGGAGCCACACATTGAAAAATGCAGGAAATATTGTGAAATCCACAAGGCATTAAAGAGAAGAAGCAGCCGGCGGTCAGTGCACTTACTGGATGACGGTGAAGACGTCGAGCTCCTCGTCTGGGCTCCGGGGTCGGCCGGCAGGGGTTTCGGCATACTGTACTCTCTCAGCAAATCCTCTCGGAGACGGCTCCTCCAGTCCCTGTTTCTCTCGGACAAATGCAGTTCGGACAAAACCTCAACATCTGAGCTGGCCTGGATAAACCAACCAACTAACTACTCGTTCACAGTCCGCCCGGTCTGGGTGTGTGTGTGTGTGTGTCGAGTCCTGAGGCGAGAGAGAGAGAGAGAGGCTCAATAATGAAACACCATCACATTACGGGCCAATGCATCAGTGAGCCACAGGGATCGATGCTCAGCAGAAGATGTGTGTGTGTGTGTGTGTGTGTGTGTGTGTGTGTGTGTGTGTGTGTGTGTGTGTGTGTGTGTGTGTGTGTGTGTGTGTGTGTGTGTGTGTGTGTGTGTGTGTGTGTGTGTGTGTGAGGACAGATAGTGCCAGCAGTAAATGCATCAGAACAGCAGCGGTTCAATATCAGAACGACACGCCGCCAGAAATACTTCTGCTCACCGTAAGCTTGTGCTGGATTACAGAAGTAAGCCTCTCCAGGCCACAGTCGTCCGGCTCATCCACACAAACACACTTATCACAGTTCGTCTCGACCAATACTGATCCAGCTCTAGGAGGAAATGACATCACAAAAATGTAATTAATGCCTAACCCTAACCCAGAGCTCTAACCCCAAGCCTCGCTGTGAGTTTAAGGAGCCGATTCGTATGTGTAAATGACTCTTCAGGCTCTATTTTAACGATCTGAAGCACAAGTATCTCTGTGGGCGGGTCTCGGTGTTGTTGCTATTTTACCGGTGGGATAAATGACTCTCGCAGTCGACGCAAGTTTAAAAGGGGTTGGTCTGGAGTAGCCTCTAGGTGTGGTTTGGGCGTAACGGGAACAAACCAATCAGAGCTGTCAGATCACATTCCCTTTAAGAGTGTGATGAACGAGGTGCGCTTGTTCAATAGAGCAGTACTATTATACCACCGCATGTACCAGACGCACTTCACAATCAGTTCACATCCGAGGAGATCAATGCTCTCGTCAGGGCCATGAAAAGAAAGAGACGTGACATTGGGGACGGGACAAACACACACAGATCAGCTGAGAGATGAGAGAGAGACCTTCCTGTTCCTCACAAACATGCCTCTCCGTTCGAGTCTGACGCACCTGATCATGATGATCTTCATCAGTGCCGCTGCTAGCCATTTTGGTGCCCTAAGCATAATTCCTTTATGATGCCCTTTATGATGAAAATATCTAAAAGTTACACTTTAGTAATGCTTACTATTAACTAGTTTCATTACCTGGTTGGTTTCATGGTTTTATAATCACTATAGTTCTGAATTTGAGGCAGGCTGGTTAAGGGGTTCGGGACTACATATGTGCATTTTAAGATGGTGTGAAGGCAAAAAATAAATAAATAAATAAAAAAAATCGATAACAACAGCTTTAAAGCCATGTCAGTGGGCAGCTGATTATTTTTCTCTCCTCGTCCGCATCACACTCTTTTTCTCTTTGTTTTTATCTTGCCCTGTCTCTTCCCCTCCTAAAGTTGGATTTTTTAATTTACTAAAGGCTACAATTTGTATTTTATTCTCAATATGTACACACACTGTGCCTAACATGATAAAAAAGGCTTTGTTCATGTTTCTTGTCCCCTCACAATGACAGTAGCCTAAACTATTACACGTAGGCCATATGTTACATAGGCCTATTTTCAGTTCAAAATGGCGAAGTTAGACAAAACCATATTAGTTTGCCTAATTATTTTTTGTCATTCGTTTAACATTTATGACCAAAAAAACTATCAAATATATAATTACATCTTATCTCTCCACTTGACCGTACACTGAAGCGTCGAGTTGCACTCACTGTTAAAATTCGCGCTTAGCGTCTGTGAACATAAAGCCCGCCTTCTTTGATTTGATTGGTCATCTAAAATATTCTGACATTGACGAGCGGTGACAGACCAATGAGGCTCTGAACACACACACACACACACACACACACACCCTGTCAGCTGTTTCTGACGTGCTCTCTGCTCGGTGCCGCTGCGGATTGAAGATGAAGAACGCGCTGAATCTGATTATAACAAGAAGTTTTAAGATCGATTTTTCATTAGGATATTTTTGGTGCCCCCTCAGCACTTGGTGCCCTACAGCACAGCGCGTGATGCGCGTGGAGTGAGCGGCGGCACTGCTCTTCATGGTTATCTCAGAAACGCCACACACTCCATCAATTAGGATTAAGAACTATTACAGTAATGTTGCAATTATATTTAGTTTAGTTTGTTTTGTGTGTGTGTGTGTTATGTGCTTTAATAAAAAATACATACATACATACATACATACATAAAGTAATAATACTAATAAATTAAAAAGTAAAATAATGGTAAAATAAAACATTCCAACGCGTTCTCATCCTGAGGGCGTCATATAGTGACACTTTTGACATTTCGTCTAAATCCAACGCACATGGCAGACTTTAGCGTCAATATAACACGCACAGAGCTTTTGATCAGTTATGGTAGGGTTAGGGTTCGACCACTGAGTAGGCGCCTTCTGGCCCATATATATCTGCGTCTCATATTGACGCTAAAGGGTGCCGTGTGGACGAAATGTGTATCAGTATATCAGTGTATGACGCCTTGGGATGAGAACGGGCTGAAACATTCACGCCATCAGAACTCCCTAGAATCTGTTAAACATTTACAAATATAACACCATAAAATATTAAGTGCAATATACTGTATATCTCCATACATATATGCCGAACAACCGTTTAATTTATATCAGATTCATTCAAATTAAATCAAACAAATATGTTTTCCATTTGGTGCCATTGCTGCATTTTCGCTTTTATTATTATTATTTTTTTTTTGCTTTTTATTTTAACTCTGCGCTTGATGGTCTCACCTGTACACTCAGATTGAGTTGATTTTCACTAACAGGAGTTTACACCAAAAAACAGAATTTGCTGTGTGTGTGTGTGCTGATTATGTAAGCAAAATGCACTCATTTAAATGTTTTAATCCGCAACACTATCCATATGCATTCGGTAATGAAGCGTGAAATATGCATAATGTGACCTTTCAATCACCGCGACGAGAGCTGAATATCATCAGTCCAGTGGAACGATCTTCTACAATAACCCTAAACGCATACTGTAATATCTGAAGTGAAGAGAAATACACGCACATGCATTAATGAAGTAAAAGTGTGTGCTGTGTTTGAGAGACGCAGGCGAGGCTCTGATTTGATCCGCAGGGCTTCAGTGATTGTGCTGCCGATTCCTCATGCGTGAAGCGGATGAAGTCTTCCATTAGTTATGAAGTTAAACGCGTGCAGAACAGCGGCATTCTGGGACTGCGGAGAGTGACATTACGTAAGGCAAGAATATGAACAGCTCTCATGCAGCAGCCGAGCAAATAAAGATCCTCATGCAACATTCATCAGTTTACATAACAACATGCTCACAACTATTACTTTTACTTGGTAGCAACAATTCTGATGTATTTGGCACATCGTTTTGTGATTAAAATAAGGCAACTTTATGACATAAAAATTAGAATTTATGACATACAAGGTCAGCCTTGACAAAAGTTGAAATTATGAAAAGTTTAATTTATGGCATAAAAAGTCAAAATTATGGCATGAAAAATATTGTCTTTTACATAAATTGAAATTATGACAACACGTGACAATTTTCAGTGTGAGGTGTGTTATGTATTGAGTGTGTTATTCAGTATATGTTATTATATGTGTGTGTGTAATGTTATAGTAAAGCAGACACAATTAATTGCTTGTGGTGTTATAGTAACTATTCATGGTAAACTCACTGAAATTGTGTATCTAAGACGGTTATCTGCTCATCTAAAATGTCTTTGTTTCATGGATATCGATGAGATGAAATTTCAAATATGTTGAAAACAAGTTTTTGTCAAGTGTTTACAGCAAAGCACAGAGTAAAAAAATCTGATTTTTGTGTGTCCGTCATCATTGCCCTCTTCAGTGTCTATGACAGCACACACACACACACACACACACGGTCAGAGCACTGTAATATGGTGTTCTGCTTTATTTATCACACACTCATTCATCCTCACTGAGCTCATAATCTTTCCACTCACATTTTCATCTCTCCTTGACACTTTCACCTCATAAATGTGTGGAAGTAAAACCTCACAGAGCTTTCAGAGTCTGTAAATAAGCTCAGTCTGCATAAAAATAACATGATTATTTCCTCCTATGAAATGAATATTTAACATGAAGCCATCCAGTCATGTGGCATGACACAAGCCCAGGGCCATGAAGCACAGCATGACGAGCAGTGGCCTGCTTTTCCATCACACACACACACACACACACACACACACACACACACACACACACACACACACACACACACACACACACACACACACACACACACACACACACACACACACACACAAACACACACAGTTTGCTTATGCATCTGCTTTATCATCTCCTGCCAGAGTAAATAACAGGAGAATGTGTTTCTCTCGTTTATTCATTTACATTGAATAATTGAATAATCACCAAAGTGACCTACAATTGCTATATATGTCAGAGGTCACACACCTACTGGAGCAACTAGGGGTTAAGTGTCTTGCTCAGGGACACATTGGTGTCTCACAGTGGATTCGAAACCCGATCTCTCACACAAAAGGCATGTGTCTTATCCACTGCGCCATCACCACCATATCTCACTGATTGACACAAACAACAATCAATACCTGGAATATTCAAGTGATCCAGTGGTTTACAGATACAGTCAGAGAGTACACACACAGACACACTTTACAGACACAATGACATTTACTCATCCTATCACATTATTAAAGCTCTAATAACCATTCACAGATATGAAAACTTACCAGAGATTCTAAATATTATCACGAACTCATATCACACACATAACATTTATCAATGATCAATCCTGCCTTATGGCTGCATTTAGTATTTTCACATTATGGTTAACTGAATGCTATCCAGAACAAAACCCTTGAGATCCATGATCTAAATATCTATTAAAATATGATGTTCAGTGAAGAACAATAATGCATATTTTGCGGGCTATATGTGGATCTGAGCAATACTTATATACAAACAGCTGCACAGCTCAAAACATATTTTGCTATTTCATAACAAACAACAAAATGTGCATTTGCATATTGGGAGACACATTGCATATTATAATCTTACTAATAAGTTTCATCATCTCAGCATCCCTTGGAGCCTATGGCTTATATATCTGAAGATACAGGCCCTGAGATACTTCCCTCCAGAAGAGAAAAACACAAATATCTCGGCAAAAATCAACATATGCTTACGAACCGTATCGCTCGAACTGAGCAAAACCATATGCGTTTCGTCCTTTTTGGTGGAGTATTTCGGAGATATTAAGCCAAAAACCGTCGGCCGCGCTCCTGAAATGGCGCAATGAGCGGGAGAAATCGCAAATATCTCTGCGAATAATCAACGCTTACGAACCAAATTTGTATCGCGTGGAGAACAGACCGAGTCCTTTTCGAAAGAGACCACCCACAGCCTCGTGGGCCCCTGGGGCCCGAGATACAGGCCCCAAAGCCCCTCCGGAAGCAAAAAACGCAAATATCTCAGCGAAAACTCAACCGTATCTTGGCGGAGACCAGGGCTCTTTCAGAATCCGTCTCACCGAAACTGAACAAAACCATATGCGTTTCGCCTTTTTGGTGGGAGTATTCAGCGGAGATATTAGCCAAAAACCGTCGGCCGCGCTCTGAAATGGGCGCAATGTGCGGGAGAAAATCGCAAATATCTCTGCGGATAATCAACGCTACAAAACCAAATTTGTATCGCGTGTGAGAGACAGACCTAGTCCTTTCGAAAGAGACCACCCACAGCCCCGGGGGCCCCTGGGGGCCCCAGATACAGGCCCCAAAGCCCCTCCGGAAGCAAAAACGCAAATATCTCAGCGAAAACTCAACGTATCCGGCGGAGACCGGGCTCTTCCGAACCGTCTTACCGAACTGAACAAAACCATATGCGTTTCGTCTTTTTTGGTGGAGTATTCGCAGAAGATATAGCCGAAAACCGTCGGCCGGGCTCTGAAATGGTGCCGCGAGCGGGAGAAATCGCAATATTTTGGCGAAAAATCAACGTTTTCACGCAAAACTTTTTATCGAGTGGAGAATGGACAGAGTCCTTTCGAAAGAGTCAGATAAACATCTTAACCAAATTTAGTGTTTGTTCTTCCCTCATATTTAAATGTTTTCCTCATATTTTGATGGTTTAATTGAACTTGTAGTGTAATTAAAAATAAATATTATATATATTTAATATTATATCATATATCATGAGCGCTCAACACACTAAACGATGGCGAGTGACATCATCGCAGTGCTGCCATGTCATGAAGTGCAAAAAATCATGAGTCCCTACAAAGCGAAAACACACACACACACACACATCTGTTCTCCTCAGACTCAGCTGTTGATCTCGCATCTGTTACTGTCGTGACCCTAGGAGACACTGAACACACTCACACACACACACACACACACACACACACACACACACACACACACACACACACACACACACACACACACAGCTGTTTCATGCTAGATGAAAGGCTCAGGCGTGTCTCAACTGTTACGTAAGTCAAGTCCACTCTGCTTGTATAGTGAAAGATTGGAGTATCCTATTCCTCTATCGATTGTTTCTCTTACGTCCACACACACACACACACACACACACACACACACACACACACACACACACACACACACACACACACACACACACACACACACACACACACACACACACACACACACACACACACACACACACACACACACACCTCTCATTGTCCTGCAGAAGCACTGGGAATATTGGGTTCAGGGTATCTGGCAATTATCTGAAATGTGGGAGAAAAAAATCAATATGCTAGTAAGGTCACAAAGAGAGATGGAGACTTATAATGCAGAAAGCCTCTTCCTCTTCCTCAGGACACACACATCTCTGCCCCACATACACTCGTCCCCAGCAAACCTTCCCATGATTCATATAATACATAATGAAGAATAGATCAGCAAGGGTTACTGCAGTGGAGGGAAAGCACATCGGTGAGGTTAAAGGTCAGGTTATTTGGTTTAGTCTATTCAGATTCTCCCATGATTCTGAACACACAACTCAACTAAACAACATGTCATCTACTAAAGGTTCTGACAAAATATGAATTGCTGCAGTTTATTAAAACATTTTTTAATCTCTTGAATTGATGATTCTGTGACTAATCCTTAAAGACTTCACTTGTTTAATTACTGGATGAATCAGCGTTTTTGAATGAATCTTTTGAATGAATGATTCAATGACTCACTCATATAGACTTCACTTATTTTATTACTGGATAAATCAGTGTTTCTAAAAAAAACTACTCTTAAATGAATGATTAACTAATTATTAATAAATGAATGACTAACATGTATGGAGGCCCATTTCAGACATATAAGAAAAAAAACATGCTTTGGTAAATCATGATTATGACAAAAAGTCATTCTAAGACATAAATATGAGGAATAAGGTTATAATTATGACAAAGCCAAAATTAAAACATACTAAGTTGATATTTAAAGTCAAAATTATGACAAAATTGTAAAAAATTATGACCTACTAAGTTGAAATTAAAAAACAATTAATATGACATACTAAGTAAAAATGATGGCATAACTGATAAAATTGACACACTAGGTTGAAATTATAAAAAGTCATTCAAGTCATTCATAAATATGAAAAGATGTAAAGAATTAGGACATAAATGGTCATGTTATCTACTACAAGATACAATTCATAATTATAAGTAATAATTATGATGCAAAAAGTCAAAATAATGACATACTAAGTAATAGACATGATAAAAAGTCATAAAAAGTCTGATTTTTATGTAATAAATAACACTTCAAGTCTTATTATGATTTACTGAAGCTTTTCTTCTTCCAGACAGCAAACGAGTCAAATGAGTCATCAGTGTTTCTGTTCCCTGAGGAGAAAGACTGCTCTGCTAATGAGTGTCCGTCTGTGTGTGTGTGTGTGTGTGTGTGTGTGTGTGTGTGTGTTGCTGTCCATTCAGGAGTAAATGTGAACCTCAGTCAGTGCATGTTTAAAACACAGTCAGATAAAGAGAGACAGTCATACACAAGCTCACACACACACACACACACACACACACACACACACACACACACACACACACACACACACACACACACACACACACACACACACACACACACACACACACACACACACACACACACACACACACACACACACACACACACACTAATTTGAAATGATGGCATAAAAAGTTGTGAAAATGATTAGTTAAAGGGCCATATTTACGTGGTCATGTCATAATTATGATGTAAAAATTCAAAATAATGAGTCAATTGTAATATGACAAGTCAAAATACTTAAATGATAATGAAATTTATGAAATTAAAGTAAAAAATTGACAAGTTAAAATTGACAAAAAGTCACGAAATCATTTTTAATGATAAAAGATCATATTTATGAGTTCACAGTGCAGTAACTAATGTTAACAACATAACCTTTGATTTAATAATGTTTTAGTACATTTAAAATATTAAATAAGATTATTAAATGCTGTAGAAATATTTCTAATTATAAGTCATGTTAACTAAGGTTAATTAATGTAAACTTATAAACCTTATTGTAAAGTGTTTCCAATATTCACAGAAAGTGCCAGTAAATTTCACAAATAAATTCAAAGAAATGACCTTGAATTAAATGTGAAGTAGTATTTTCTTGCAAAACGCACAAATTGTTTGTTTTATTTACAACTTGATGAAAATTATTCAGCAGTTCTTCATTGGAGAAATAATAACTTTTTAATCAGAAGCAGGAACAGGGGTTTGATATTCTTCATAATTGCTTCTTGATGGAGAAAACTTGCCTTAAAGATTAAATGGATTAACACGAACACTATATTTTACAGCATTTATTAATTTGGTAACATTTACAATAAGGTTCATTAACTACTTCAGTTAACATGAACAATATGTCTACAGCATGTATAGTTCATATTAATTTTAACATTTACTAATGCATTATTAAAATCAAAAGTTGTTGTTAAAGTCAGTAAATGCACTGAAAACTAACATGAGCACAATGAACAGCTGGATTTTTATTAACTAGTTTTAACAAGGATTAATAAATACTGTAACACATGCATTGCTCATTGTTAGTTCATGTTAGTAATTACATGAATGTTAACTAACTGTGATTAAGCTTGTTGTGAAGTGTTACTCTTCACTGAAACCCACAGTAACAGCGCACTCTAGTGTTCACTACCGGAACTGCCCCCAGAATACAACACTCGTGACACATTACAGCAAATCTCCTCAGGACACTCATGCAAAGTGACTAATATCATCTGAACAAAGGCTGGCAGTGACACACACACACACACAGATGGTGCAGGTGTGTGTGTGAGAAGTAGCTGACGCTGCGTTTACTGCTGCCTCTGTGCATGATGTCACACACACAGTTCAACACAGATCACTCACACACCAGACTATAGTTTCCTCTAGTGTGATCAGGACACTATAGCGAATACATTGATGATGTGAGAAATGATGAACAGATTGTGTTTTGACTAAATATATATGTGTGTGTGTGTGTGTGTGTGTGTAGTGTAAAAATACATAGGCCTATAGGAAAAAGAGCCATAGCAATATCTGTCTATGACATGTCTTATCAAGATAATATTTTAGTTTTATGATCAAAGCTCTGTAGTTTTAAAACATAATGCAATGCAATATAAAAATGATCGAGAGATGGACAAATAAACCTGATGATCATATTTGATAATCTGGATTTTTAAAATAAATGAAGGATAATCAAGTTCAAATCAAGTTCAGCTGAAATATTACTCACAATATCAAAGCTAAAATTACATTTATTTACATTAATAACATCTAATTTCTTTAAAAATAATTTGTCTGAACCAACTTAGGTTTAATAGTGTAATAAATATGTTAGTGTAATTTAAATCAAGAACTATATAACACAGCAAAGGAAATACAACATTTTTAGTAGTTCCACTGCACAGTGTTGATTGTGTCTTCATAAATCTTCTTGACGAGAGGGTTTGTGAACAGTTCGTTGCATTAGTCCCCGTTGATGATTGTGAGTTGGTTTATTCCTGAAACAAAGGCCAGAATGCCTCATGTCAGTCTCGTTTCCCCAGCAAACCTCAATATTTATGGTGTGGTTGTGCAAGTCTCCGGCCAACGCCGATGTCTTCAGAGTCTGACACAGTTATTGTGCAACGCTTGAGCAAGAGCTCAGGAAAGTGTTCAGACGGGACGACCTGAAGATGATGATGACGTGTGTTTCTTCATCTCTACTGTTTCAGTTAGGCTGGATAGACGACGTCAACAGACTGTGATTGTACACACTTCTCTACACTTTTAAAGCCGCGGTGTAAAAAAAATAAAAAAATTATATATATTATTTTTTATTTTTTTCCTTTTGCATAGGCTTGTTTTGAGTTTGCTTTTAGCTTACTTCCCAGAAGTTCAAATCACATTTTAATTTGGTCAATTCAAGTACATTGGACAAATCCATTGAATACATTAAGTTAAGTTTATTTTACTATTCCAGTAAACCTCACTCCCCTGATCTCAAGAGACGCTCTAGCACGTACGTCAGCACTCCACATACTCCGCGTTAAGTTTAAAGGAGTAGTTCACTTTAAACAAAAAATGTTGCTGATAATTTACTCACCCCCATGTCATCCAAGATGTGGATCTTTCTTCCAGTCGAAAAGAAATTGAAAACATTCCAGGATTTTCTCCATATAATGGACTTCAATGGGGACCAAACAGGTCAAGGTCCAAAAGACAGTTTAGTGCAGCTTCAAAGGGCTTTAAACGACTCCAGACGATGAATAAGGGTCTTATCAAGCGAAACGAGTGGCCATATAAAAAATAAATAAAAAAGTTTTATAAGCTCAAATGCTCGCCTTGCTCTGTTCTGTGATGCGTGTTCGTGACTCTCCTGTTCGAACTCATTAATCAAAATCTTTTTCTGACTCATGACTCGAAGGGTCCTTGATAAGACTCTTATTCAGAGATAAGACTCTGATCGGTACCCCACATCAAACCCAGTCCTCTCCCCTCACCAGTATATCCATTTTTTCTGGTCAACAAACTGCCCTGTCTACCTCTGTTACAAACCTTGGAGTCAGACTTGACTCAAATCTCACTTTTGACATTCACATCCGTCACCTTTGCAAGGTCTCCTTCCTCCACCTCAAAAACATTGCCAAACTCCGCCCCTCCCTCTCACAACCAGATGCTGAGAAGCTGATCCACGCATTTATCTCCTCCAGGCTGGACTACTGTAATGCCCTCCTCGTCGGGACCTCTGGCAAGAGCCTCCAAAAGCTCCAGCATATTCAAAACTGCGCTGCCCGGGTCCTGACGAGGAGGCGCAAATATGACTATATCACTCCGATCTTGAAATCCCTCCATTGGCTGCCCATTCAATACAGAATCCAGTACAAAATCTGTCTCCTCACCCACCAGTGCATTCATGGAACTGCCCCTTCCTACCTCAGCGAACTCCTCACCCTACACACCGCCACAAGAAACCTCCGCTCCTCCACCTCTACCTACTGCCTGCACCAACCAAGGACAAAACTCTCCACAATGGGCGATAGGGCCTTCCAGGCAGTCGCCCCACGGCTCTGGAATGCCCTCCCAGTGACCTTAAGGGTCCCTCAAACCTTAGAGGTCTTTAAGAAGGGCCTAAGACTTGCCTATTTCAAAAGGCTTTTTAACAATCACGATTTTAATTTTTTTTTTATTTTTTTTTACACTGTTTTATTTGTTTGTTTTCTTTTGATTCTTGCCGATTTTTGTTTTACATTGGAAACTGTTTTAAACCCCTAGCCTCTGTAGCACTCTGAGATTTCTTTGAAATGTAAAGTGCACTACAAATAAAATTTATTATTATTATTATTATCTTATTCATCGTCTGGTGTCGTTTAAAGCCCTTTGAACAGTTTGCACTGAAACTCTCTTTTGGACCTTGAACCGTTTGGAACCCATTGAAGTCCATTATATGGAGAAAATCCTGGAATGTTTTCATCAAAAACCTTCATTTCTCTTCACTGAAGAAAGACGTGGACATCTTCACTGTAAAAAAAACATGATTTGTTATCATAACATTTTTTTTTCTGTCAGATCAACTTAGATTATTTATGTGGTTCAGATAACATAATATTTTGAGTTTCTGATTATTAAACCAATCTCCTATATTGCATTAACTCAAATTTTTCAATTTCAATGAACTTAAAGTTTTAAGGCAACCAGGTTACTTTATTTTTTAAGTTAAACCAACAATTTTTTACAGTGTTGGATGACACGGGGTGAGTAAATCAGCAAAAGACTTTTTTAAAGTGAACTTCGTACCTTTAAGTTTGCGCAGAGATGATCACGTTTTTCACCACTTGCACTTTGGATCCTGTTTCAAGTTTTGCGTTCTCGAGCACCAAAGTGTGTAAATGAACAGAACACACTAAAGTCTCTGTCCTCAGTAGAGCGGTGTCGCGTCTAAGATAATCACTAATGATCTCAGCAACGGAAGTGAATCAATCTAAACTAACTTTATCTGGACAATAACTCTATTCTAGATCTGCTGTAAAGTCTAAACACTCTCTGTTACTGTAATCTCCTGTTCTCACTGTAAAGCTGCTGTGAACGCACAGAAACCGCGATAGCACGATACAGGCTCCGCGATAGAGACGGCAGTCCAAAATCTCTGGTTAACTCGTGTCTGCCCACCTTCCAACTATCTACATATATGTTATTTTTAATAATATTTCCAGAGCGGCTGAGTCCATATGGCAACACTTGATCGATTAATACCAACACTTCTTTTCTATATCTATTCATAAAAATAAAAGAAAGTCAAAAAGTCATTCTGGTGATGCAGCTAAAGTCAAATTCATAAAAATAACAGAAAGTGCATGAACTGCGTTTGATTTAACTGGGAGGGGTCACAGCACTTGTTTATTCGTTCTCCTATTGTTAGCTTCTATTGTTGGATATGACAGTCTCCTAAATGAATAAATGTAAATGTACAGTTTTGCACTGATTCTATTATGTTCCAATTAAGGTATTAATATGTGTCTGTTTTCCTTAATATATTTTTGTTTAATTCAAAGTTTATAAGACTGTGTGTAAATCTATGCGAGTAGCTACACATAAACTGTTCTGTCAGTATAAGTTTACTCAAGTGTAATTTTTCCAGAGAAGTACATTCTGATAATAAACTTTCTTATCTTTAGTTTAAAGTAGTATACTGAAAGCATACGTGAATAAATTGATTTTCTGTAAGGGATTACAAACTGTTTAAAGTTCAATGAAAAAAGTAATATCTAAGTTGCAACGGTTGGTATATCTAAAGTACTTTATGTTAAGACTAATTTTAATAATGAACACAGATGTTTCTTATACATCCATGTATCTTTGCTGTGGAAACGCTCTCAGTTACACCCTTATTTGTTTACGTTCACAGGCCTTAAAAGAGGCCTTCGGAGATCCTTTTTCCTGTGCTAAACGAATAATAACCCCCTGTCGGGAAGCTCGGGGTCTCCTGTAAACTCTTGGAATCATATGTTGCAAAGTCTGATGGCTTTTATTATGACTATGTGTCTTTTACCCATCATCCTTTTCCCCATTGTTTGAGAGAACTGATCTGAGGCTTTATGCAATCATGCATGTGTTATGATGTTCTAATGAAGATGGATTATTCTACTCTGATGGGGAAATGTATCAAAACATTAATAAATCAATGCAAACCCTTGGGGACAAATCGCTGTCATGCTGGCGAGTGTAAATAAAGCAGCGTTTGGGTGTGGAAGTGAAGAACTGTGAAGTGAGCTCTCTGTGGAAAACAGTGTTATTGTGACTTTTTTGTTATGTTGTTTGAGGCTTTTGTGTATATAAGAGCCTTTTAGGAAGTGTCGTTTAATAATACGAAGTAGTTATTAAAAAGACAAATAGCCTGAATTATTAAATTGATTTTGAATTGCATTGCATTCAAAATTTAATTACAATTCAGCATCATAATTTCAACTCTCATTCTCAAACATTGCAGGGAATCGTTTTAATCGAAAAGTTCGAAAGAAAGTTTAGTAAAGAAAGTTAAAATCAGTAAACCGAGTGCGTCAACTCATGTCGTAAAGATTGTATTAACGTACCGAACACACATAAACTACTCCACCCAAAAGAAAAGGAAATCTCAGGAGTTTGTTCAAGCCCAATGTTCACGAGTTGAGGCGTGTCGTTCGTAGAAACACGGCAGAACACTGAGGGACTTAGTAGTGGCATTAACAGGCTTTTCTAGTTACAACTAAATAAGTCAAGTGTCTACACTATTGTAATGTGACAATATAATATGTAACGATAAAGTTCACACTGCCTTTGTAAATTAATTAACATATGAAGCAACACACATTCTTTATTCTTCAGTAAGCAGAGTTTAAAAACCTTACTGTATTTTTGTATAGTTCATTTAGAGACGGTACAGCGCCATCTGGCACCAACAAAAGTGACGACACCAAAACTCGACTTTCCAATACGTACAGACTTGAACGCGCATATTCTCCATAATTCCCCAAGGATGTAACGACGACAGCACCATAGTGTCGGCCCAGATCCGGAACATGTGGATTCTATGCATACCGGATGTGAGCCGAATCTGGGCCGACACTATCGGAATTATCATAAAGTTTACTAAAGTTGTGTCATAAACTTTAAACATGGCAGAGGGGAGAACAATTGCTGCTTTATTAGTTTTTCACAAAAGTAGTGTAGATTTACATATATAAAAATCAAGTGTTTTGTATATTTATCCACACCAAAACTTGCCTGTATTCTTCAGCAGTTCTTCAGGGGTTCTCTATAGCACTGGTGCCATAAGAGGTGCCAGAGCACCTTAACCACCCCAGAGAACCACTGAAGGACCGCTGAAGAACCAAACTGGGCCTATAAGTGGTTCAGTGGTTCTCTGGGGTGGTTAAGGTGCTCTATGGCACCTCTTATGGTTCTACATACATAGCACCATTTGACAAAGATAAGTTAAAGTGATTCCCCTGTGGTTACAAGCCAATGAAGACATTTACCTCAGAACAGTTTTCCAGGGAGGAGGGCAGAGCTGGAGCGAGGGAGAAAGGGGCGGGAACGCTGAGAGAGAGATGCAGTTGAGAAACTTTACTGACTCACGAGATTTTTGGCTTGAACAGTGAAAACATATACTGGTTTATCTGCTGATATAAACCAATGGCAGAGATGGATGAGAGAATATAAAAGAAATTCTGATAAAATTCATGTTTTCACCTGTCGTTGACAGCCTCGTCGTCATCGGTTGTTCAGTCAGTCAGGTTCACATGGGGATTGCGTTTGGGGCGTCAGTCTGTGTCTCGTATCATCGCAGGGATGAACAGTGTCTTCTCCTGTTCCTCATCGGGCTCGAAAACGCTCGCAAAGAGAAAACTTCAACAGACTCGAAGTCTGGATTCTGCCTTGATGAGAACGGCGCGACGCTCGCCGTTAATAGCGTTCAGCGGTTCTCGAGCTCCACAGCTGGATTTACCCACAACCAAACCATCTCTGAAGACCCCAGACTCAAACAGCGGCTTTCTTCGTCGAGTTTGTCGACGTCTTCAGACGCTTCGTCGATCTCTCAGCGTTCATAACAAACGCAACGCGTCCAGGGATTTATCGCTCAACCTCTCAGGTTCAAGCAACATCTTCTCACCGAGAAAGTGGCTTCAAAGAAAGTTGCCTCAGGCGGATGCGGTTTCCCACAATATCTGTAAATCTGAGGTAAGATTTCGAAAAACATGTTTGTAAGAGTTTAACAACCCAGATGTTGTTGTTGACATGGATGGAGTCTGTGTCTAATGACACATTTTAAATACTTTTCAAATATCAAATGATAATTGCTTGCCTGTCACTGTTTCTATTATGTTTTTTAACACATTTAATCAACATTACACCTTTTCTAGTTCAATTTTAAACGTCACGTGGTGCACATTTGTTTTGCAGATAGATATTTAGTTTATTATTTAACATGATTTAATAGTACTTTTTAAGAGAATTCGAAATGTGAATTTCTATAAACAAACAAAAAAAGATTTTATCTTATAATTATTTAACTATGAGTCTTTGCAGCAGAAGATATCAGACAGATATCATGTGCCTGATCATATGTGTAGGTTTAGAAGCATTAATCCATGTTTCAGTATTGAGATTGACATCTGTTCTGTCTATATCCATAACTTTTAATTCAGATCACACTGATATTTAGTCCCTAAGCAAGTGTTTTGTCTCAAGGCACTAAAAACTATTTATCTTGCATTAATTAACTTTACTTGTCATGGCAACTTTTAAGAGTTTGCCTGAGGAGCACAAAAACCAGAGTTAAAACTGCACCAAAAGTGAACAGCAAGATTTTAAAATATAGTTTATTTATAGTGACTTTGTAGACGCATCTTAATGTAGTTTTCAGGCTCTACTAGAGCAGGTTTTCCTGCTTGATTGCTGATTATATTTTCCTCATATTTTCCATTTTCAATAAAGGGTTTACTACTACTATTGTTGCGGCTCCTCGCTTCCCAGTCTGTCAGTGAACGCTCTGTTTACTTCCTGTCTCTATTAAGCCCCTCCTCCTGAATATCTGGAATTGGCTCAGAGCGCTTTGAGAAGTGCTTTTGGGAAATGTCCCGCCCCTTTCCATAACCGCCAGTGTAACACATTACTAACTAACTCAACCAGGCCCCGCCCCTTATTCTGCGCATTAATTATTATAATGAGGAATATTGTGATGTGTTTGTTCCCAGAAGAACAATTCATTTAATTTTACTAATTTCTACTTAACTAAGTTTAGAAAATGTAACAAAATTAACTTTTTACTCAAACACTATTATACTGAATTTGACTACAATTTTAAAGTGAATGCTTATTGTATTGTAAATAATACAATAGATATTCCAAATTTCATACTGTATCTGCATAATTGAAGTAACATGGCATGTGAACACAGATATATTCGATACTTTGTACACAATACACAATGTCGGCAAATGAGAAACTCAAAAATGAGCAACTCATTTTTTAAAATCGCTTTTATAATCATAATAATTTTTCATGATCAAACAGCAACACAACACACCAAAGAAAAACTTAATATGTACAAATAAAAGCTTAATAGGAGGTCTTTAAGACTAGTGAAGATGCCTTCAACTGGTTCTTTAAAGTCATGATGTGAAGGTTCTGGATAGCGACTTGTTTCCTCATTGTAATGAAAGCAGTGACTCTTGTTTACTGATCATGGGTGACGGGCAGAAACGCAGAACCTGTAGAAGCGCGTTGAGGTTCGGTTCCAGTGTGTCGGTTCTGAAGACTGACGTTCAAAGCCTTGAGCTGAAGCCAGCGGAGCGAGACCCAGAGGTCGAGACTCGGACTCTGTCTGCTTGATTGGAGATCAGACACGCAGAGAGTGTGTGTGTGGGAAGGAGGATCGTGTGTTCCGCTTGTGGAAGAGACAGTGCTGGTATGTGAAGACGGATGATCTGGCGATTGGTTCTTGCCAGCCGCAAGGTTTCAGCTGGGAACGTCTCTCGAATGTCCACTGCAGACTCCAGTACAAATATAAACACTAACCCTGAAGACAACTGGAGATATTGAACTCGGACAGTGGGTTTAGCTGCTGATCCCAACTTTAATAAATGCATTATCCTATTGCTGAAATGCGCGAGGGATTCAATGTAGTCTGTTGCTTGTCACATTATTGAAAGATTGTGTTAGCAAGATACACTGGGCATCTGACCCAGGATCTGGGTAACACAGAAACTTTCAAAGCATTGGGTTGCTACATCTGACTCAGGATCTGAGTAAAACAAAAACTACCCAAACACTGAAAAAAAATTACCCAAAAGGCTTAACCCAGGATTTGTAGAAAAATAACCCAATCTTTTTAAGAGTGTAATGACAAAATAATGCACAATGTAGTGAACGGCACTGAAGTGGAATCGCTGTCAAGATGTTTTACATGTTCAGGATGATATAACGTGGCATTTGATCCCACACATGTCTAAAGGGCCAGGAGGGGTTAAGAAAGGGCTCTGTTTTGAAGTTAGTTTTGCTTCTTTCCAGGGATCAGGGAACCAGTGAAAATACATTATAAAGACATACATATTACCAGTAAGCAAAATCAATAGTACGCACTCTTCATAAGCGAATCGCATATATTTTTTTATCACAGTGGTGCTAAATTACAATATCTAGAAATCAAAACACCAAATTTGGAGATGTCTGTGTTGGCTGCCCAGGTAGCTCTGAATGGCTACCAACCTCTCAGAATCTGGAGTTCATAAAGCTCCTCCCGATAAAGCAGTTCGCCTGTGTCTTTTACAGCACTGCTCTTTCGATTATTTGGCCAATGAAACTACAAGCAGCAAAAGGGCAGAATCAGTTTTTGCCTGTTTAACTGAAATGCATGCATTAGACTGGAAAGGACTAGATCCGTGTACAGCCCCAATTAAAAGAGCAAGTAATGATCCTTAAAGCCAATGGGAATTTGTGTGCGGCGTGGGAGAAAGTCCAGAATCCATTGGTGATGGGAAAATGTATTCATGGATGCATCGCGGTGCGCGGACGTGGACGATTCTGAATCGATTCACGAATGTAAAAAAAAAAAACGGAATGCAAAGCCGGAACTCTGAAGCGCGGAAGTGCAGTGGCCGTACCGCCCTGTGCGGCATCAGCTGACGCGAAGATGCCCTCCTTGTTAGGTTAAAAGCTGACGTGTGGAAATACTCTGGCCTCTGAAGTTGAAGGGGAAAGGAACTGGACAAGAGCCACACTAGTTGCTCAGCTTTGTCAAGTGAGACTAACGCTACGGAAACACGAACAAATATGCAGAAGCCGATGAGCGCGTTCTCCCAGTGCCGGAGTAAGGAAAAACACTCGGCTTGTAACCAGGTTGATTATGATGTTAATTTACTCAAATAAGTAATGTTGCCCAGTTCACAGGCCTGGTTAGAAAACTCGGAGAACCATTCTCAAGTTCGGTAAACTGAGTCATGGCTACGGCAAAGCTTCCATAGAGCAAAACATTTCCCGGACGGTGCCTCGCCAAACGGACGTCGTATAGACCTTAAAACCGATCAGGAGCGATGAAGGAGATGAAACGCATGCAGTCTCTGCAGTTTTGTCATTTGCTTGAGTTTAAGAGAGAGAAAGAAGCAGTTTTCAAATCGACTTAGAAACAAGATGCGACAGCTGTCTAATCGACTGATGTTCGACGGCGGCATCCATGCTCTGTAGATGTAGGCGTAGAAAAATCTGCTTCAAAATCCGCAGTGCTCTTCTTCGTTGTAAACCCCCGCCCAACAGTTCTGTAAAGTGGTGCCGCAACTTTGGACGAGTTCAGTAAATGAGTTCTGTAGGGGCCCTAGAATTTCTGTCAGATGACACGGAAATAAAGAAGCACACTCTTTGACGACTAAAATAACAGTAAAGGGTAAAAAGAGAATTTCTGAAAGATTAAAGCGGAAAGAATCGAATATTGCAAAAATTCGAAATGGAAAAAACGGAATTTGGGAAGAGATCAAATGGAAATCGTAAAGAGATAAAACGGATTTATAGGGCCCTGAGGTTCGAATGAGCTCTTTGTCAGAGACTTAACTTTCAGAGCAAATCTAATATTGCCGGAAAGCTGTGCGGGTTTTGCCACATCTACCAGTTTTAGGCACACATTTATTTCCTGTCGGTTCTTTGCAATGTTAGTAGAGAATATATCTGACGATTAATTCTTTTTCATGTAACCATTACTTTGCTTTTAAGAAGTACAGATTATTTATAGTCACGAGCACACACAAAAGAGATTTACAGAATTCATGAATAGTGACTTCAACGTGCCGTGTGGCAGGCGCTCTGAAGTGCGTAATCGAGTCGCTGAGGGCGCCGAGAGATTCCACTGACCCTGGAGTGAACGGGAGATACCTGTAAATTCCCCGTTCACCGCAGCCGGCATGGGTCATCCACACTGGCAGAATAATCTCTCAAAGTGCGTGGTATTGCCAGATGTAACAGTATCGTGTGTCTTGCTTCCTTTTGGCACCCGTCGCAGATTCGTTTCAGTGAATCTGTTGGAGCGTAGCAGTGTTTCAATCTGAGAGGGAAGAGTGCTCTGATATACTCCGCAGAGATTGAGGGACACAAAGTTTTTACTGGCTCTGCTTTTAACTGAGTTCTAAATGGATTCCCATTTTTCTCGGTCAAATTGCATTCAACTGGGGGAGCTGAGTGCAGGCGGGGTCCATCTGGCATGTGCGTGAGACCCGCGAATACTAAATGAGGCAAGGTGTCTCAGATTACATTCAAAGCCGAAATTTTGTTCAAAGGAGAAAAACGTTTGGTGAATCAGAAGATTGAGTTTTAAGTGATGACACGATTGCGATAGTTTAACGTTTTTAAACTATTGAAATATCATCTGTCGATGTTAGATGTTTCATTGGGAACAGACATTTTTGGTATTTTCTTTTTGTGTAGAATAGCGGAACACAAAGTCAATGAAACGGCAATTCGGCACAACAAACGGTTCCTTCAACTCAGAGAACTTTTATTTATTTCAGTCGGTAGAGTCGCACTCATATTCATTGAAAACGAGTTGACCGAGTAGAAGCTTTGGCAGCTCCTATGGCGGTGAGTGTTTTTTCTGTGCGAGGAGAAGTTGTGTAAGAGCGGCGGTTCTTCGGTCGAGTGACATCTGGTTCACATGAAGCCCGCCCGAGCTTTCTTTCCTCACGAGCGAGCAACATGAATCCTGACCTTCTGGCAGCGTTCACCGGGCAAAGTACTTTCTTCCCACTGGAGACCGTCAACCGAGCAGACAACGGCGCTTCAGGGGCTTTTTTAAGGCCCTCTTCCATGTTGAGCAGTTTCTGTGAAGTCTTCAAGCTGCGCGTTGGTCTTTAAAACTTAGAGTGCTAAGTGAAAAAGTCTGGAGGAGCATCTAAAATTGGTGCAATATTCTGAAAGTTAACCAGTTTCCTCATTGTTTTCCCCTCATTGAATATCACGTTCCTATATTCGCCGGGAGTGGATTTGCGTGAAGACTCATGTTGACAAGTTAGCACGTCTTCACCACTCTGCAACGGAGAAAGTGCAGGTATGGTTAGCAATGAGAACATCGCCGGCACGTGTAAGTTCTCGGATTCACAGGCCAGCTGAAAAATGGGCACGTTCGCTCGCTTTCAAACTTCTTTGGTCTGTTGGAGCAGTATCCGGGTCGAAGAGACTCTACTGTGTTCTATGTAAGATGGCTTAGATCAGTTCAGGTCGAAACATAACCGGAATTTAGCATCATTTCAGATCCACAAAGTTATGTGTATCAGATTTTTCCAGAATGATGGACTGCAGAAACACTTGAGATTTCATTTGAAGCAAAATGTACAGTATCCAAAATAACCTTTGACCTTTATATTCCACCTGCCAAATCACTTTAGGGTTTCGCAACACACGCCACGTTTGGCTTCAGTCTCACCTCCTGTAATGCCGGATTTGGCCTCTTTCCACCTTACTCATCAGCATGCAAAAAGTGATCGTAAAAAGCCCAGAAGAGCCAACGTCGAGCGAACAGCAAAGTACAGTGCGTCCAAATTCTGAGAGGAAAGCTGTGTTATTAAACGTGTACCTAATAAATGCAGATGAAGTTGTTTTGTCAAATAAAAGCATTCAATGTACATTTGTAGATGTGTTCTAGAGTCAGATGGTCGAGGTTGTGACCCATTTGTATATTCCGAAGTAGCCGCACATACTTACACGCTGCGAGGTCAGGTGTCAAATCTGCATCGAGATATTTCAGGCATTTCATTTGAACATGTCATTTCTACTGTTCAAGAGATGAGTTTCAAAGGGAAAAAACAATCATTTGACCCACAGGGGAACTTTAAACCTTCATGTTTCTCTGGGTCATTCGACCTCGGAAATATGTATTTGATTTATTTTTGTTGGAGTGTTCCAATCAGGAGGGTTTCCTGGACGGCTGTAGCATTTGAACCATGAATGCTCACAAAAAAATACAGAATGAGAATTGTATTCAAGGAGCTTTTGGCTGGTGAAGAAAGTTGACAGACCCGTTCCTCGGGTCAGTCTTGTACCCCTTCAGGAATGAGTGGTATGCGAGGATGCTTCAGTTCACATCGAAAACCCTGAGAAATGCTTGTTCCAGAGTCAGTGAACAGCATGTTATATCAATCATTTTACACGCGTGGTCGGACAAACATCCCACAGTGTTAATATAGTTAGTAGTTGAATTAAAATGGTTCATGCATGAAATTGCTAAAGTCATTTTGAATTCAGCTGAAAGAAATGTGAGAAATGTGCTTGAATTTCTTAGGTGATTCTCGATCAAATCTCTCAGTAAATTTAAAGGTGAATTAAAAAAAGGGAAAGCTTCTGGACAAACAAAAAGTATAGATTTTTTTAATGCTTCGATTCGTTTTGACTTGCCAGGGAAGGATTAGAAAAAATCACGACAAAGTTAACCTCTTGAACAAGTACATCGGCCTAGGTCGGGGGCCTCAAAGGCGTGTAGCCATACTTCTCGTTACCATTTTAAGCTTTTGTTTTAGAAAACAAATCTTCAACTAACTATCATAGACTATGCATCATTTGAAAGCTTTTGAAACGCTCGAGAATCATGTTCTGAACTTGTGCTTTGCAATCAGGAACACGACAGAGAGGAAGGGTTAAATTAAAATGCAAAAGGAACTTCTCATTTGAAAAATCGAGCAAAGATGGACCGCTATACTCCATCTTTCATCTCGTATGGTTTCAGATCAGGTTTGGGGACGAATCCAAGAGACAAACAGCGTCATCGAGTTTCAATGTAAGAGGGTCCATTTCTTCAAGAATGCATTCGAGTTTTTAATACAAAAACGAACAGAAAAGAGGGGAGAAATGAAAGTATTCACCTCTTTGTTTGCACTAAGCGTTTTTCATAAGAATAGAGTTCCTCGCCATGTTTCATTCTCAAAGAGAAGTATCGATTCTAATCTATTCTCCAACACTCAAAAGCCATCTCACGCCCTGCTGGTTTCAGACTCTTGCAGAATACAATGGCCATCCCCTCTCTCTCCTTCAATGCAGCAGGCTACTGTAATCGATCAAAATGCCAAAGGGAACCGCTGACAGCGGCCTGAAACCTGCTGAATCACGCCAGCTCGGGTCTTTGGCTTGCGATAAAGCCTGAGAAGTACAGGCCAGCCAAACGCGCAATGGCAATGTTTCTGACGGTATGGGAGTATTGACCGATGAAAACACGATCGCTGCAAGTGATTGACGAGATTCTCGATCGAGATCTTGCCGAAGGCGCATGGGCAATGTTATCGTCTCTCGTAGCATTTGCGCCATTTTAGCGCACGGAGCGCATAGCCTGGGATCGCATTTGAACTTTTTCGCCACCAGGGAGCCCCGTGCAGTATCAGCTCATAGATCGTTTTCCAAAGTTTTATATTTGACAATCTCCATCATGGATACGTGCGTCGACAGAAGGAGTTTTTGTGGTGCTGAGAGAGTATTTTGGAAGATAGTGAGGAGAGCAGCCAGCGAGCGCAGCAGAGAGACCCAAGAGATGCCGTCTCGACGGAGAGAGCCCCAGGATGTCGAAGTCGTCGAGGATTCGGCAGGAGAGGCGTTCGTTCATGGACTCGATCCCGCTTTGGGTGGTAAGTTGCACACATTGTCATTTATTGGTGATGTTGATTATTGGCAGTTCTTCTGGTCTCATGTAACGTTTCGATTATAAAATGACGATGGACATTTAGCTTAGCAAGGTAGACAAAGCTACACGAGCAGGTGAGCAGAGCCGGGAAACCTTATATTTTATAACGCTACATAAAGAGAAAATGTTCACACCACACACATTATATTGACGATGCATTTGAGTATAACAATAATGGAAGGAAAGGTATTACAAGAGAAAGTCAGGTGAGATGTGTTAGAATTATAAAAAGAACAGTGGAAGATGAGCAAGAATATGAGGATTACAGCTGTAATTGCCGATTCCATATGAACGAATAGGTGCATTGAATATAAATATAATGGAAGGAGAGGGTTACAAGATGTCAGGCTGAACGATATAACAAAGATATATATATAATGACTTTCATAGAAAAAAACAGTAACCAGCAAAGCATTTTTAATGTCGAGCATTATAACGATAAGGTATGTGAACATTCTGATATCTGTAATATGCCAAATGGAACATTGATGCCTGCTAGACAGATGAATGTGGCTCAAACTGAAGTCCTCTTTTGTGTATTTGTGCTGTGTGTTCCTGTGCAATTTAATTTGTTCTGCTTACACACTTTATTTCTCCCTGTCTTCAGTGGCTCTGGTTTCCAGAACAACCCTTGACGGTGACTGCCTCTGATTCAACATCTCCTGATCCTCCTACACTTGTAAGATACTGGCAAGCGGTTGCTTTTTGTTTTAGTATTTGGAGACTACATTGGTAATCCTGTTCATCGCAACTTGTATTTGGTAAGAAAACACTGTTGCACTTTTTATATATTGTAGTCATATTTAGTAAAACAATCACTTTTGGAATGTATAAATTGAAGTGAGGTTTTTGTTTTTTTCACTGTTTTTGCTGTATTTATAAATGTTCAAAATAAAGAGTATTTTCTGTTAAAATGTTGTGCTGAAAATAATTTTTTCTTTGTGTAAGTTTGATAGGCAGTAATAGTCTGAATAAGATAAAAAACATTTATGTGGTATGTAAAGTGTTCACTTTATGATGTCATTTGGATGAACCAGTGTCCATTTGGAGTCTCCCAAGGCCTTTGGAAGGGCGCGGAGACTTTTGCTTGAATAAAAGCTGACCAGGAACCACTAGTTTTGGGATACCTCTCTCGGGTTTGAAATGGAAGACATGAAGTCAGGACATAGGCTAGACTTTATTCTTTATGGTGTTTTCTAGGCCCTTAACATGAGATCATCAAATACATTTCCCCTAATGAAGTTTATCCGAAGAAAATCGCGAGGCAATTTCATATGTATATTTTACCTTGTTCTACTGTGTCCCACGCCAATCTTGAGTTATAATCGAATTCTTGGGTCTAACAAAGTTTCAAGTGTCTGAGTTTAAATAAAAGTATCAGATTTGTGAATGTGGACCATGTGGGTTCACGAGCTCACAGAGATTGTATTTGGGTATGTTGATTTTTCAGAGAAATTCTCAGAAATGCAGGGCGACTGGTTAGAGAGCTAGCACACACAAGGGTCGAAGTTCAGCCTGGGCTTAACACACTCAGTTGATTTGACCCCCTTCCCATACCTTCTTCTGGCACAGGTTTCCATGCAGTGAAGTGTCTTTGAACCAACAGATCTGTGGTATGAGGATTTCATTTAAACAGTTGTAGATGTTCCACAAGTGTGTGAGCGACATCTGTTTCACTTCGTGTGTGTGTGTGTCTGGCACATGATGGCATCTTCGGCATGGCTTTATTCGCATGCATTGCCAGTGTGTGTTTTGCAGTGTTGTGTTTGTGTGCCACCCGGCTCTCCAGCTGCCAGTATCGAAGGTGTATTCAGTGTCAGACATCATCATCTGTGGGAGAGTGAGAAGGAAGAGGAGAGAGAGAGAGGAGAGAGAGGAGAGGAAGAGGAGAAGAGAAGAAGGGAGAGGAGAGAGAGAGGAAGAGGAAGAGAGAGGGGGAGAGGAGAAGAGAGAGGAAGAAGGAAGAGGAGGGAGAGAGAGGAAGAGGAGAGAGAGGGAGAGGAAGGAGGAAGAGGAGAGGAGGAGGTGAGAGAGGAGAGGGAGAGAGAGAGGGAGGAAGAAGAGAGAGAGGAAGAGGAGAGAGAGGAGAGGAGGGAGAGGAGAGGAGAGAGAAGAAGAGGAAGAAGGAGAGAGGAAGAGGAGAGAGGAAGAGGAAGGGGAAGAGAGGGAGGGAGAGGAGGGAGGGAGGGGGGGGGAGAGAGGAAGAGGAGAGAGGGAGAGGAAGAGGAAGAGAGAGAGGAAGAGGAAGAAGAAGGAGAGAGGAGAGAGAGGGAGGAAGGGGAGAGGGGGAGGAGGAGGAGGAGAGGAGAGGAAGAGGGGGGAGAGGAGAGAGAGAGAGAGGAGAGAGGAGAGAGAGAGAGAGAGGAGGAGAGAGAGAGAGAGGAGAGAGAGA